>JARSSU010044099.1:0-19628 GCA_029619165.1 Eurosta solidaginis | reverse complement strand
TACAATAGGGCCTTAGTTCTATAGGTGGATGCCTTTTCGAGACTATATAATTTTTTTGTACGATATGGGTATCAAATGAAAGGTGGTAATGAGTATTTTAAAAAGGAGTGGGCCTTAGTTCTATATGTGGATGCCTTTTCGAGATATCGCCATAAACGTGGACCAGGGGTGACTCTAGAATATGTTTGTACGATATGGGTATCAAATTAAAGGTATTAATGAGGGTTTTAAAAGGGAGTGGCCCTTAGTTGTATATGTGAAGGCGTTTTCGAGACATCGACCAAAATGTGGACCAGGGTGATCCAGAACATCATCTGTCGGGTACCGCTAATTTATTTATATATGTAATACCACGAACAGTATTCCTTCCAAGATTCCAAGGGCTTTTGATTTCGCCCTGAAAAATTTTTTCATTTTCTTCTACTTAATATGGTAGGTGTCACACCCTTTTTACCAAGTTTTTTTCTAAAGTTATATTTTGCGTCAATAGACCAATACAATTACCATGTTTCATCCCTTTTTTCGTATTCGGTATATAATTATGGAATTTTTTTCATTTTTCGTAATTTTCGATATCGAAAAAGTGGGCGTGGTCATAGTCGGATTTCGGCCATTTTTTACACCAATACAAAGTGAGTTCAGATAAGTACGTGAACTGAGTTTAGTAAAGATATATCGATTTTTGCTCAAGTTATCGTGTTAACGGCCGAGCGGAAAGACAGACGGTCGACTGTGTATAAAAACTGGGCGTGGCTTCAACAGATTTCGCCCTTTTTTACAGAAAACAGTTATCGTCCTAGAATCTAAGCCTCTACCAAATTTCAAAAGTATTGGTAAATTTTTGTTCGAATTATGGCATTAAAAGTATCCTAGACAAATTAAATGAAAAAGGGCGGAGCCACGCCCATTTTGAAATTTTCTTTTATTTTTGTATTTTGTTGCAACATATCATTACTGGAGTTGAATTTTGACATTATTTACTTATATACTGTAAAGATATTAACTTTTCATTTAAAATTTGAATTAAAAAAATTTTTTTTTAAAAAGTGGGCGTGGTCGTTCTCCGATTTTGCTAATTTTTATTAATCAGACATATAGTAATAAGAGTAACGTTCCTGCCAAATTTCATCATGATATCTTCAACGACTGCCAAATTACAGCTTGCAAAAGTTTTAAATTACCTTCTTTTAAAAGTGGGCGGTGCCACGCCCATTGTCCAAAATTTTACTAATTTTCTATTCTGCTCAACTGAGTATAATAAAAAATAGGTAGGTACTTTGTGTGAGGATGCACAGTTCAGGTTTTTTGTGGTCTGCGAGTAAAAACTATGACTACGAATCACGTATTTCAACAATATGTGACGTAAACGTAACTATTTGATGAAATTTTATGAATTTTGAAGCTTCTAGCCGTAAAAAAGGGGCAAAAAAATATAGTTTATATGGGGTATATAATATATGTACCACCGATCTCTATGATTTTTTCCGACAAAAATATATGCTATATACGTAAGCATTTGGTGAAATTTGAAGCTTCTAGCTGTTAAAATGGGGCAGAAATTTCGCAAAGTTTCTTATCTGAACAATCGGTTGTATGAGATGTATATTATATATACCATCGATCTCAATGATTTTTTCAGACAACAATATATACTATACACGAAGCATTTGGTGAACTTTGAAGCTTCTAGCTGTTAAAATGGGGAAGAAATTGCGCAAAGTTTCTTATCTGAACAATCGGTTGTATGAGATTATATATACCACCGGGCCCTATGTTTTTTTTCAGACAACAATATATGCTATACACGTAAACATTTGGTGAAATTTGAACATATCTAAACGATTTTTAAGATAAATATAAAATAAACAAATAAGGAAGGTTAAGTTCGGGTGTAACCGAACATTACATACTCAGTTGAGAGCTATGGTGGTAAATATAAATAAATGTAAGGCGCGATAACCTCCGAAGAGATCTAAGGCCGAGCTTCTCTTCCAATTTGCGTCGTGCTCCTCTTGATTTTTCCCTACAAATTGGCCGGACGGGACCTACATGTTTTATGCCGACTCCGAACGGCATCTGCAAGGCAGATGAGTTTTCACTGAGAGCTTTTCATGGCAGAAATACAATCGGAGCGCTTGCCAGACACTGCCGAGGGGCGACCCCGCTTAGAAAAATTTTCTTCTAATTGAAAATTCTTATTTCTAAAATTTTGATGTTGCTTTGCCCGGGAGTTGAACCCAGGGCATACGGCGTGATAGGCGGAGCACGCTATCGAAAAATTGGGCGTGGTCATAGTCGGATTTCGGCCATTTTTTACACCAATACAAAGTGAGTTCAGATAAGTACGTGCACTGAGTTTAGTAAAGATATATCGATTTTTGCTCAAGTTATCGTGTTAAAGGCCGAGCAGAAGGACAGACGGTCGACTGTGTATAAAAACTGGGCGCGGCTTCAACCGATTTCGCCCTTTTTCACAGAAAACAGTTATCGTCCTAGAATCTAAGCCTCTACCAAATTTCACAAGGATTGGTAAATTTTTGTTGGACTTATGGCATTAAAAGTATCCTAGACAAATTAAAAGAAAAAGGGCGGAGCCACGCCCATTTTGAAATTTTCTTTTATTTTTGTATTTTGTTGCACCATATCATTACTTGAGTTGAATGTTGGCATAATTTACTTATATACTGTAAATATATTAACTTTTCTTTAAAAATTTTAAATAAAAATTTTTTTTAAAGTGGGCGTGGTCGTTCTCCGATTTTGCTAATTTTTGTAAGGAGACATATAGTAATAAGAGTAACGTTCCTGCCAAATTTCATCAGGATATCTTCAACGACAGCCAAATAACAGCTTGCAAAACTTCTAAATTACCTTCTTTTAAAAGTGGGCGGTGAAACGCCCATTGTCCAAAATTTTACCATTTTTTCTATTCTGCGTCATAAGTTCAACTAACTTACCAAGTTTCATCGCTTAATCCGTATTTGGTAATGAATTATCGCACTTTTTCGATTTTTCGAAATTTTCGATATCGAAAAAGTGGGCGTGGTTATTGTCCGATATCGTTCATTTTAAATAGCGATCTGAGATGAGTGCCCAGGAACCTACATACCAAATTTCACCAAGATACCTCAAAATTTACTCAAGTTATCGTGTTAACGGACAGACGGACGGACGGACGGACATGGCTCAATCGAATTTTTTTTCGATACTGATGATTTTGATATATGGAAGTCTATATCTATCTCGATTCCTTTATACATGTACAACCAACCGTTATCCAATCAAAGTTAACATACTCTGTGAGCTCTGCTCAACTGAGTATAAAAATAGATAGGTACTTTGTGTGAGGATGCAAAGTTTCAGGTTTTTTGTGGTCTACGTGTAAAAACTATGACTACGAATCACGTATTTCAAAAATATATGACGTAAACGTAACTATTTGATGAAATTTGATGAATTTTGAAGCTTCTATCCGTAAAAAAGGGGCAAAAATGACAGTTTATATGAAGTATATAATATATATACCACCGATCTCTATGATTTTTTCAGACACAAATATATGCATTTGGTGAAATTTGACGCTTCTAGCTGTTAAAATGGGACAGAAATTGCGCAAAGTTTCTTATCTGAACAATCGGTTGTATGAGATATATACTATATATACCACCGATCTCAATGATTTTTTCAGACAACAATATATACTATACACGTAAGCATTTGGTGAAATTTGAAGCCTCTAGCTGTTAAAATGGGGAAGAAATTGCGCAAAGTTTCTTATCTGAACAATCGGTTGTATGAGATTATATATACCACCGGGCCCTATGATTTTTTCAGACAACAATATATGCTATACACGTAAACATTTGGTGAAATTTGAACATATCTAAACGATTTTTAAGATAAATATAAAATAAAAAATAGGTAGGTACTTGGTGTGAGGATGCAAAGTTTCAGGTTTTTTGTGGTCTGCGTGTAAAAACTATGACTACGAATCACGTATTTCAAAAATATATGACGTAAACGTAACTATTTGATGAAATTTGATGATGAAAGGGGCAAAAATGACAGTTTATATGAAGTATATAATATATATACCACCGATCTCTATGATTTTTTCAGACAAAAATATATGCTATATACGTAAGCATTTGGTGAAATTTGAAGCTTCTAGCTGTTAAAATGGGACAGAAATTGCGCAAAGTTTCTTATCTGAACAATCGGTTGTATGAGATATATACTATATATACCACCGATCTCAATGATTTTCTCAGACAACAATATATACTATACACGTAAGCATTTGGTGAAATTTGAAGCTTCTAGCTGTTAAAATGGGGAAGAAATTGCGCAAAGTTTCTTATCTGAACTATCGGTTGTATGAGATATATAATATGTATACCACCGATCTCAATGATTTTTTCAGACATCAATATATGCTATACACGTAAGCATTTGGTGAAAATGAAGCTTCTAGCTGTTAAAATGGGGCCGAAATCGCAAAAAAAAATATATATATACTATATATATATACTATATATACCATCATATATATATTATATATATCACCGATCTCTATGATTTTTTGACACAACAATATATACTATATACCTAAGCAATCGGTGAAATTTGAAGCTTATAGCTGATGAATTTCATATCAAAGGCTGAAAAAAACGTACATTTTGAACCCGACCCCCTCAGAATTTGATGAAATTTTACATCTTACGCACCCAAACACAACCTCATTTTTAGAAATTGCATTTTCGAAAAATTGAGGGCGTGGCAAGGTATCGAAATATCCGAAAATATTAGAAAAATTACGATAATAGGTACTATTAAAGTGTGATTACTACGGAATGGCTTTACCGATTTCAAAGATCTTCATACCATTAGAAAGGTATTGAAATAAGCTTTGAAAAAAATACACTGTAAAAATTTTTAGTACACTGAAAAAAAAATTTTAATAAAATTTAAAACTGAAAAAACACTTCAAAGATCAAGCGATTTTGAAAAATAAAATTTTATTTTAGAAAGTTCTATTTAATATATATAACATATCTGAAAACTAAAATGGGTAAATTTTTTTAAGTAAATGCATCTCTTGGTTACTTTCTCATATTTGGATATCACGCGTAAATTAATCAACCAATTTGAAAAATTTTTATACCGTTAGAAAGATATTAGAAAAATCAACCTTTGAAAACATATACTGTAAAGATTCTCTTATTACACTGAAGATTTTAATTTTTTCAAATCTTTTTTCAAACTGGGAGAAAACACTTCATAAGACCAAGTCGATTATATTTTTTTAGAAAGGTAGATGTAATATATATACATATCTGAAACTAGAAGGGTGTTTTTTTCTAATGTATTAAGTAAATGCATCTCTTGGTTTGACTTCTGAATCTTTGATATCACGCGTAAACTAATCCACTCGATTCAAAATTTTGTATACCGTTAGAAAGGTATAAAATCAGCCTTTGAAAACGTATCGTAAGATTCTATATTACACTGACACAATTTTTTTAAATTTTTTTCTACATTGTTTTGCAAACTGGAAACACTTCCAAGACCAAGCGATTATAAAAACAAATTTTTTTTAGAAAGGTCGCGATATTTAATATAAAAACTAGAATGGTGTTTTTTTTCTTTTAAGAAAATATATAGTAAAACCATCTCTTGTAACTTTTTTTTATTTTTGCTATTATTGTGTGACACAATGGGTACCTAGCTATACTTTGGAAGTTATACAGATACAGATACTATGACTAAGTATTCTAATAGATTCGAACAAGAATCGTATTATCAAATTTTCAGACACGCACAATAAATAGACATACACTTGATAAAGTTAATTTTTTATTTTATTTATTTAGATTTAATATATGAACTTTGCGCAGCTCATACTGCTGACTCGGAATATTTGCTTACTTACTAGTTGTTCAGGTAAACTACGCCTGTCGATGCTAGAAGCGTTTGACGTCCGAAAACTTTGTTTTATGTTATACTCAGTTGAGCAGGCTCACAGAGTATATTAACTTTCATTGGATAACGGTTGGTTGTACATGTATAAGGAATCGAGATAGATAGTAGACTGTCATATATCAAATCATCAGTATCGAAAAATTCGATGAACCATGGCCGTCCGTCCGTCCGTCTGCCGTCCGTCACACGATAACTTGACGTAATTTTGAGGTACTTGATGAATATTTAGTATGTGATTCCTGGCACTCATCTCAGTCGCTATTTAAAATGAACGATATCGACAATAACCACGCCCACTTTCCGATATCGAAAAATTTCGAAAATCGAAAAAGTGCGATAATTCATTACCAATACGATTAAGCGATGAACTGGTAAGTTAGTTGAACTTATGACGCAAATCGAAAAGGTAAAATGTGGACAACGGCGTTGCACCGCTACCACTTTTAAAGAGGTAACTTTAGACTAGTCTTGCAAGCTGTGTATGATTGGCTGTCGTGTGAAGATATCATGATGAAATTCGAGCAGGACGTACCCTATTACTACTATGTCTGCTTACCAAAATATTAGCAAAATCAGGAGAACGAACACGCACTTTTTATAAAAATATTATTACATAGACAAATAAATGAGCGTACCCAACACGATGTTACTGGATCACCCTGTCCACATTTGGTCGATATCTCGAAAACGCCTTCACATATACAACTACGGGCCACGCCCTTTTAAAACCCTCATTAATAACCTTTAATTTGATACCATATCGTACAAACACATTCTAGAGTCACCCCTGGTCCACGTTTATGGCGATATCTCGAAAGGCGTCACATATAGACTAAAGCCCACTCCTTTTTAAAATACTCATTAAAACCTTTCATTTGATACCCATATCGTACAAAAAAATTCTAGAGTCACCCCTGGCCCACCTTTGGCGATATCTCGAAAGGCATCCATCTATGGAACTAAGGTCCACTCCCTTTGAATACTCATAAACACCTTTCATTTGATACCCATATCGTCAAACAAATTCTAGAGTCACCCCTGTCCACTTATGGCATATCTCGAAGGCGTCCACCTTAGACTAAGGCCCAGCCCTTTAAAATACTCATTAACACCTTTCACTGATACCCATATCGTACAAACCAATTCTAGAGTCACCCCTGGTCCACTTTATGGCGATATCTCAAAAGGCGTCACCTATAGAACTAAGGCCCACGCCTTTTAAATACCATAAACACCTTTCATTTGATACCCATATTGTACACGCATTCTATAGTCAACCCTGTCCACTTTATAACGATATGCGAAAAGACGTCCACCTATAGAACTAAGGCCACTCCCTTTAAATACTCATTAACACCTTTCATTTGATACCCATACGTGCAAACAAATTCTAGAGTCACCCCTGTCCACCTTTATGGCGATGTCTCGAAAAGGCATCCACCTATAGAACTAAGGCCCACGCCCTTTAAAATACTCATTAACACCTTTCATTTGATACCCATATTGTACAAACGCATTCTAGAGTCACCCCTGGTTCACCTTTATGGCGATATCTCGAAAAGGCGTCCACCTATAGAACTAAGGCCCACGCCCTGTTAAAAACTCATTAACACCTTCATTTGATACCCATATCGTACAAACGAATCCTAGAGTCACCCTGGTCCACTTTTGTAACGATATGCGAAAGGCGTCCACCTATAGAACTAGGCCCACTTCTTTAAATCTCATTACACCTTTCGTTTGATACCCATATAGTACAAACAAATGCTAGAGTCACCCCTGGCCCACCGTTACACATGTCATACAAACACGTTCCAGGGCTACCCCGGTTCATTTTTTCCTACATGGTATATTTTCCCTTATGTGTGCCACCATAGCTCTCAACTGAGTATGTATGTTCGGTTACTCCGAACTTAACTCATTACTGTTTATTTATATTTGTCTTTAAAATCGTTTAGATATGTTCAAATGCACCAAATGTTACGTGTTCTAGCATATATTGTGTCTGAAAAAATCATAGGCCAGGTGGTATATATACTTCTTCATACAACCGATTGTTCAGATAAGAAACTTTGCGCACTTTCTTCACCATTTTAACCGCTACAAGACTTCAAAGTTTACCAAATGCTTACGCGTATAGTATATATTTGTGTCTGAAAAACAATCATTGAGATCGGTCGGTATATTTTATCATATATATCTCATACAACCGATCTGTTCAGATAAGAAACTTTGCGAAATTTCTGCGCCAAATTTTAACAGCTAGAAGCTTCAAATGTCACGAATGATTACGTATAGCATATATTGTTTCTGAAAAAATCATAGAGATCGGTGGTACATATATTATCTACCCATATCACACTGTAAATATTTTTTTGCCCTTTTTACGGGCTAGAAGCTTCAACATTCATAAAATTTCACAAATAGTACTTTACGTACCATATTGTTGAAATACGTGATTCGTAGTCATAGTTTTTACACGCAGACCACAAAAAACCTGAAACTTGCATCCTCACACAAAGACTAACTATTTTTTATTATACTCAGTTGGCAGAATAGAAATTAGTAAAATTTTTGGACAATGCGTGGAACCGCCCACTTTAAAATAAGGTAATTTAAAGTTTTGCAAGATGTAATTTGGCAGTCGTTGAAGATATCTGATGAAGTTTGCATGAATTTTTAATATTGTACTATATGTCTGCCTTAAAAAAATTAGCAAATAGGAGAACGACCACGCCCACTTTTTAAACAATTTTTTTTTTAATTCAAAATTTAAAGAAAATAATTATCTCCTACAGTTATAAGTTAAATTATGTTCAAATTCAACTCCAGTAATGATATGTTGCAACAAAATACAAAAAATAAAAGAAATTCAAATGGGGTGGCTCCGCCATTTTTCATGAATGTCTAGGATACTTTAATGCCATAAGTCGAAACAAAAATTTACCAATCCTTGTGAAATTTGGTAGTAGAGGCTTAGATTTTAGGAACGATTAACTGTTTTCTGTGGAAAAAGGGCGAAATCGGTTGACGTCCCGACCCAGTTTTATTACACAGTCGACAGTCTGTCCTCCGCTTCGGCCGTTAACACGATAACTTGAGCAAAAATGCGATATATCTTTACTTAAGCTCAGTTCACGTACTGTATCTGACTCAGTTGCTTTGTGACTTGGTGTAAAAATATGGCGCTTAGAATATCCGTACATGTATGACGCGACGTCCTCACTGTTTGATCGTATAATCGAAAGATTAGAGAAAAATGAAAAAAATTCCTATAATTACTATACGGATCAATCTACGATTGGGATGTACGAAATAGCATGGTAATTGTATTGGTCTATTCAGCGCAATCAATATAACTGTAGGACAAAAAACTTGGTAATAAATGAGTGTGACAGCCTAGCCATATTAAGTAGAGTAGAAATGCAAAAAATTTTGACCAGGGCGTAAATCAAAAGCCCGTGAATCTTGGAAGGATTACTGTTCGTGTGATTAGCATATATAAATAAATTAGAGGCAGGTAACGTCGTCGACTGCGCGCAGATGATGTTCTGGATGCACGTCCTGGTGCACATTTTGGTCGAATGTCTACGAGAATATCGCCTTCATCTTGATATACAACGTAAGGTAATGGGCGCGTACTGCCGCTATTTGAAAAGCGGCCTCATTAATGCCCTCTATATTTGTATACCCATGAGAATGTGAGTCGTAGCAAACACGTTCTAGAGTCACCCCTGGTCCACGTTATTGCGATATCTTCGAAAAGGCACCACATATAGAACTAAGGCCCACTCCTTTAAAATACTCATTAGCACTTTCATTTGATACCCATATCGTACAAAAAATTCTAGAGTCACCATCCCATGTGGTCCACTTTATCGTTTCGATATCTATCTGAATAAAGGCTGTAGAAAAAGGCATCCATCGCTATAGAACTAAGGCCACATCCTTTTTAAAATAGCTCATATAACACACGCTTATATGATCCTCATGCATGGCGTACAAAGCGCATTCTAGTAGTCACGCCTGGTCCTACTTTTAGATAACGATATAATGCGAAAATGCGTCCACCTATAGTAACTAATGAAGGCCGCACGTTCCCTTTTAAAATCATCTCATTAAAAGCTTATCATTCATTTGATACCGTGCATATAGTACAAGAGACACATGTTCAATAGTAGCGGGACACCATGTTTAAATTAACTAATGCTTTATAGATTTGTGTTTTAATATTTATTGAAATAACAGTCCTCGTAGGTATTTGTACTATATTGACGGCTATGATGATATGATATTATCTTTGAGAGAAATGAACTATAATTTGTAAGCTTTCAGAATATGGAAAAGTCATTTATCATAGAAACGGCGATCAAATTACCTGAACAAATCTTGGTGGCTGCTGCGAGAGTTGAAGCCGGGTATCGGGAGTAGGAAGTTTAAACATCATTTCGTTCCTAATGTTATTGAGAGCGTGATGATCTTCTCACATGATTTTATAATAAACGCGCATGTTAGTCTGGAGATAGATCTCGATGCAACGCAGAGATTCGCGCTCTCAGAAAGACGCCCTCCTTCTACGCAAATAATTAATAGTTGTAAGTAGAATCCGGAAATATCTCTACAATCTCGCTCAATGTAATAACGGGCTTCTTACTAATTCCGCAAATGTTGACTCAATGGACGTAAGTCTCTTCCAAATCCTTAAGAACCTCATCATCCCATATTTAAATTTGGAAATATGATCTGTTTTGGCTGATACGAATTTTCATCTGTCGGTATCGGAGCACTAGATCGAGAATAAAGCTTTCGTCGCAGATGGAAGATATTCGGCGGAAAGATCGCTGTGAGTTTTTTGATTTTTGATTTCAATGGATGCATTTATTGTGGCTGCGAGTGGAAATGTAGAGAAACGTTTTGGGACTGGAATTAAGCACTTCTCTTGCTTGAAGCATCGCAGAACATGCAACTCGTTTCTTCTTTTGAGTTAGTTATGGATCGCAGAGACGATCCTTTTCTCTGTGATGTTTTTTGTACAAAAACGTGAAATAGGCTTCACATGCTTCTGGTGATAAATTTTGCGTCTCTGATATATAGCCGCAGGTCATAGTGATTGGAGCTTTTCGGAAGTGATCTCTTCTGTTGAGTTTGGGATACGGTAACTGTAATTATTCTTGCTGTTGCCTCTGCTTGTTCAGTTCTACTAAGAATTATCTAGCTGTCTGGGTCAATATTTGGGAATTCAGGATAGTAATGACCTAGTAGCTTATTAAAGCCACTTAAAATATTATTTGGAGTGAAGCCATTGAAACGCTGGATCGTTAATTTTGGCTACATCGTAAATGCTTATTGCGTCCCATGAGGAGTGACATAGTCATTGAATGAAAAATTTTTTGCTAGAATCGTTTGAAAGGCCAAATACTGAACGCTCAGATGGCTCGCAAGCGTGTAGTAAGTATGTGAGTGGAATGACAGGTAAAATATTACTGCATTTTCAATGCAAAATGTTATGCTTTCAAGCTGCAATGTGAGTGCGTGTTGTCAAGTAAAAGTAGATCGTTTGGTCCTAAGCTAATGCAGTTGCTGTTGCTTTGAATATATGCCTCGAACACGTCTATGAAAAGTTTCGGCAACCGTCCATGCTAGATTTGAGAGTTCAAAATGAGATGATCCTGGGAGCATCGTGGGAAGGATAAGATCCTAGGGTTTGCACATGTATCTCTCGAGAAGACTATAAACTGGTGGAAGGATGATTTGCGGCACATGCAGTATTATGATCGCAACGGGCATAGTCACGCAAACTGGGCCACGCTCTGTCAGACAAGCAACCTGTGCTGAGGCATGAAGCGTTGTCCGCTTAGCACTATGAACCTATTATAATATAGTAAAACAATACAGTTCGAGTGCAGTGCGATAAAGTCAAAGTATTTATTGCTTGAGCCTTAGGTGTGTCCATAGCGTAGTTATGTCGAGGTTGCATCCAATTGTACAATGTCTTTAGCTCTAAAGAATACTTTATGGATCTGATTCTCAAGTTCATGAAAAAGCTCCTCACTGCGGTTTTGTAAAACCTGTCGGGCCCCTAGAGCGTAGCCAACTAGTATTTTTTACAGGCTGTCGTAGTGTGAGTGAAGGATTTCGGCTATTCGACACGAAATCCACATACAGCCGAGCTTCTGCCTAGCTCGTTTGTATGTTACCTCGCAAATAGATGGGCTATGGTATGTTATTAGCGTCACATATTCGTAAACAAACCTTTTGAATATATTGTAAGATAATCCATATGCATAAAACGCACACTTCTTAGCATATTCGACTAATTGTTCCTCGTGAAATTTCGTTAGCGTTTGATGACTTGTGTATTTGGAGTGATAAACGAAATTCTCATCACTGCTACTATCATTTCCAGAGTCCGAATCGTTCCTTAAGGGATCTTTTTTCTTCATTCGATGATCAAAGTTGTCCTTTTTAATGTATACTTTTCCGCTGCCGACGTGGCTGTCTCGCGCTTATGCCTTATGTCTGCAAGGACTTTTTTCATATCATCCTCATTTATTTGGGAACGGTTGGTCTTTTTTTTGTAGTTGCGAACCATTGCTAAAATAACACTAAACGTGAAAATTTTGTTGGGCACTTCTCTTATTAAACATATTTTTTTTCGTGGGGAATATTTGATATTTGTCAAATGTGCCCTTCTGCTAAAGTCAAATGTACCCCATTCTACTTACCGTGTTGTTTCTTTTATTTGGTAAAACGTATTCCACTTCAGAAAAAATAACAATTATATTTCAATACACACACGAAGAGAGTAAGCACTTTCATAGGGTGCTATAAAACAACGTCTTTTATTATCTGAAAGAGAGCTTACACCCGATATACAAAAATTACCTTGCGATCGCGGAAATATAAAAACACGTGTTACTCCGATATGCACTGTAATACAATACTGATTTTTTTTGACGTTTACTTTTCGCCACAAGAGGCCGCTTCCCTCATCCTTACATTTTTACTAAAGGTGCATGTACATGCTGCAGAGGCTGAAGTCAAATGTACCCCAGTGTCAAACGTACCCCGTCTTACCCTACCTATTATCGTCATTTTTCTAATATTTTCGGATATTTCGATACCTTGCCACGCCCACAATTTTTGAAAATGCAATTCTAAAAATGAGGTGTGTGTTTGGGTGGGTAAGATGTAACCCCATGCAAAATTTCATCAAATTCTGAGGGGGTCGGGTTCAACGCATATGGATTTGATATGAAATTCATCAGCTGTTAAAATGGGGTAGAAATTGCGGAAAAGTTTCTTATACTGAACAATCGGTTGTATGAGATATATACTATATATACACGAATCTCTATGATTTTTTCAGGACAACAATATATGCCATATACGTAAGCATTCGGTGAAATTTGAAGCTTCTAGCTGTTAAATGGGGCTAAAATTTGGAATATATATATATATACTATATATACCACCATATATATACTATATATACCACCGATCGGTATGATTTTTTCAGACAACAATATATGCTATATACGTAAGCATTCGTTGAAATTTGAAGCCTCTAGCTCTTAAAATAGGGCAGCTAATTACGAAAGGTTTCTTATCTGAACAATCGGTTGTGGGGGATATATATATATATACGACCGATCTCATCAATTTTTTCAGGCAACAATATGTGAAAATACGAAATTATATGGTGAAGTTTGAAGCTTCAGTCTGTAAATTGAGTAGATATTACAAAAATCTCTTTTTCTGAAAAATCGGTGTATGGAGGATATATGCTATAGTGGTCCGAACCGGCCGGTTCCGACAATGTCTAATCGGACACCCAAATACACCCGCCTCACCAAATTTTATAAGATATCTCAAAAATTGAGGGACTAGTTTGCATACAAACAGACAGACGGACAGACGAGACATGGCAAATCAACTCAGCTCTTCAACCTGATTATTTCGGTATACTTAATGGTGGGTCTATCTATTTTCCTTTAGGCTTACAATTTTCGGTTTCGTGACGAAATTAATATACATTTCATTTTCATAAAAGGTTATAAAATAACTTTTTAAATAAATTACATTAAAATTACAAAAATTGTGTTGTTTGATATTACTTGAAAATATAGTGTTTTTTTTAATTTTTTTCCACTAAAACGAATTCGAAAAAAGAAAAAACTGTCTGAATGAAAGTTGTTGGAAATGTTCTGAACTATTAAGCTGTAAAGAGCATCCAATAAGAAATTTTTTAAAAATGATAATATAGTAGTTAAAAGTTCATTTTAGGCTAATTTCTTATAATTCCTGATATCTCCTCTAAAAATTAAAAACACTACTGATATTAAATACAGATTCTGAAATGTACATAAAATACCTTTAAAGTAAGCCCAACGTTTAATTTTTCGTATAATTCTATCAGAAGCTATGAAGATTTTTTGGCTAAAGCCTACATTCATATGACAAAATATCTATTTGCAAAAGTCGGGGACACGAAAATTTGACTTAGAGCTATGGTGTCTCGGCAATTTCTTTTTGCTATATACTCCTGATGGAAAAATTTTGACCCGCTCTAATATATAGATATGAATTTTTAAATATAATTGAGAATAACAAAATCTATTGAACAGTACTTAAAATTTTAGTTTTTTAGAGGTAACATAAATGTTTGTTTGCTTAATTTATACTTTTTATTCAAGAATCCATGAGCTTAACACCGACTTATATTAATTGAATATTCAATTCTTACGTTTTTCCAAGAGAAACTGAAAGAAATGAAGAAACATTACTGGCATATTGCGATGGTACCATTTACGAAAAGCACCACGTAATCATCAACAGCAACTTCGTAATGTTTACTAAGGTTTCGCCGAGATTCGAACCGCGAGTCCACACGGTGAACTGCAGTTGCTTAATCACTAGGCTGTCCTCTTTGTATTTGCTTGCTGGCTTAATTCAGTGTATCTCATTTCTACACTAACAACACAATTGTGACATTCTGTCTCGATATTAATTTGTGTGTTATGTAGATTTGTTTTGGTAAGTTTCTTTTTCGTTACGATTGAGAAGCTTTGTAAACTCGGCTCAGTTTTACATATTTATATTTTTTGTTTAATGGTGCGTTCAATTTATTCTTACTATTTAAGAACTCATGAGCTTAACACTGGCTTATAATAATTGAATATTCAATTGTTATGTTTTTCTAAGAGAAACTGAAAAGAAAGAAAGAAAGAAAACATACTGGCATATTGCAATAGTACCATTTCGAAAACCGCCACGTAATCATCATCAATCCGGGGGGAGCGTGAGCTTAGCACCTGCTGTCTAAGCTTTGGCAATTGAGGGCGAGCAGTTTAATAAGAGTTATAAATGAGTAATTTTATGTGCTTGTAAGCGTATGAGTCGTGGCACAGTGGCTGACGTACCCGACCAAACGCCCGGGGTTGCGGGTTCAACTCCCACCAAGCATTCCTTTTTTAAATTTATAAATTTTTATTATTAATGGACTGTATGAGTTTATGGGGTTTTTGATTTAATGTATTCAATTTATTGAGTTGGGTAGTTTTAGTGTTATTGGTGTATTTAAGTCATGGGAGGATGCATAGCATCAGTACACCTTTATTTATTATTTGTGTTTATTTTAAGGGATTCAGTTTATTAAGTTGGATAGTTTTAGTGTTATTGGTGTGTTTAAGTCATGGGAGGATGCCATAGCATCAGTACACGTTTATTTATTAATTTGGGGGCGAGCACTGGGGGCTCTGAGGCTTCGCTCTACTGAGCCACTCATCCTCTATTTGAAGAACCCTTTAAAATGTGATATGGAGGCGAGCACGGGACGGCTCTGAGGTATTGGCACCCCATTTTCTACAAGAAAAACCTCTATTATTAAATTTGGGGCGAGCGTTGGGCACTCTGAGGTTTCGCTCTAATGAGCCACCTCATCTTCTATTTAAAGAACCCATTGGTACTGACTTATGCACAGCGAATCGTCAGAAATATACAAACTGATAGCGATCCCATTTGAGTACAAAGGAAAAAATCATATTTATTAAATTTGGGGCGAGCGTTGGGCACTCTGAGGTTTCGCTCTAATGAGCCACCTCATCTTCTATTTGAAGAACCCCTTCAAAGTGTGATATGGAGGCGAGCACTGGGCTCTGATGTATTAGCACACCATCCGAAGAACCTCTATTTATTTAATTTGGGGCGAGCGTTGGGCACTCTGAGGTTTCGCTCTAATGAGCCACCTCATCTTCTATTTGAAGAACCCCTTCAAAGTGTGATATGGAGGCGAGCACTGGGCTCTGATGTATTAGCACACCATCCGAAGAACCTCGATTTTAATTAAAAAACTCAAACTATGTCTTTAGAATATTTCACTAACCAGTTGAGAATACAAGCACACTCAATGGCTATTGAAACAAACGAACGAAAAATGTTCATAGTTTAAGTCGCTTAAACACCTGCTAAGCGACCATGTATGTGTACGATAAGCGGAACACAACGGCTAAATCTTCAAAATCAACGACAGCTCTTTTAGTCTGATTTCGATGGTCGTACAGTAAGGAAGTGTCGCACGCGCGCTTAAAACTGAGTACCAAAGAGTGCGTGTGACACGTGCTACCGTTCAAGTATTGAAATCAACACTAAATAAATAATTAATTTTGCTTTCGTCCTCGCTAAGCTTTCGTGTTTACTAACACATTCTCAATTAGTAACCGTGTAAATGTAGTGGTGCCAACCGCTGATCATCAGGTAATTTCGTAATATCAAAGGTTTCATCGCCGTCGTGTGTTTTGATGGTAGCGTGCTCCGCCATTCGGACCGAAGATCCTGGGTTTACGCCCCAGAAAAAGCAACATCAAAAACTTTAGAAACAAGTTTTTCAATTAGAAGAAAACTTTTCTAAGCGGGGTCGCCCCTCGGCAGTGTTTGACAAGCTCTCCGAGTGTATTTATGCCATGAAAAACTCTCAGTGAAAAACACGTCTGCCTTGCAGATGCCAGTTCGGTGTCGGAATTTAACAATGTGGGTCGCATCCCGGCAATTTGTAGGAAAAAATAGGAGCACGGCACAAATTGGAAGAGATTTAGATCTCTTCGGAGGTTATCGCGCCTTACATTTTTAAATGTTTCACCGAGGATTCGGTCCGCGAATCACACGGTGTAGCTGCAGTCGCCTTAACCACTAGGCTATCCTGCTTGTATTTGTTTCCTGGCTTAATTCAGTGTATCTCATTTCTACACTAACAACCGAATCGAGGACATCTGTCTCTATATTAATTGTGTGTGTATGCAAATTTGTTTTTGTAAAGTTTCTTTTTCGTTGCGAATAAGAAGCTTTGTTAACTGGGGCTCAGTTTCACATATTATGTTTTGTTTGATTAATGGTTTGTTCAACTTATACGTATTATTTAAGAATCATGAGCTTAGCACCGGCTTATAATAATTGAATATTCACATTTAATGGTATATTGCGATGGTACCATTTCTACTCTACAAACACAATTGAAACATTCTGTCTCTTTATTAATTTATGAGTTATGTACATTTGTTTTTTGTAAAGTTTCTTTTTCGTTGCGAATGAGAAGCTTTGTAAACTCGGGCTTAGTTTTACATATTTATGTTTTCTTGTATAATGGTGTGTTCAATTATACTTATATTTAGAGTTCATGAGCTTCACACCAGAAGAAAACTGAAAAGAAAGAAAGAAATACTTACTGGCATTATTGCGACGGTACCATTTCGAAAACCGCCGCGTTATCAACCAGGGCAATTTCATAATGTATCAAAGATTTCACCGAGATTCGAACCGCGAATCACACGGTTTTGGTGTCTCGTACCCACAGTAGGTTTTCTCGTGACGTGCACGTTTTTTCAGGGATTGACGGATCTCAAGACTTTATGCATGTCTTAGTGCTGAAACTAAGACTAGATTTGTGGGGGTGAGTTTGTGTTGGGTTGGGTCGGTGTTGGGTGGCGGTGTCGCGATACAGGGATTGGAGATGAAAGACTGAGTGTTTTGAATCTGCTGTTATAAGGAGATGTGGTTCGGATGTTGGCTAAAATCAACCCAATTGTTTGGGTTGGTCAATAGACCCGGTTCTGGTAAAAGTATGCATTGGAAAGTCTGCTGCAGCGTAGCTGTGTTCTGTGTGGTTCGTGTTTGCAAGTTGGAGTTGATTGTTGTTAAATCTTGGATATTCTTGGCGTGTTGGGTGTCGGTGGGTTTTGTGGGTGTGACACTGTGCTCGTTTGAATTGTGTGTTAAATTATGTGCTTGTGTGGTGGGTGTTGGGAGAGTGGTGGTTGTCTTTGCTGTTGAGGGAATAAGGTGTGTGGAGAGTACAGAGGGTGTAGGAATTGTATGCTTTGCTGGAAGAGTATGGCACTCGGAAGCATTCTGAGACAAATGTTTTTGACTTTGAATGAATTGCTGAGACCACCCTCACCCCCCCCCTCCCCCTTTTGGGTCGTCCTTTGCCCGGGGTCATAGGTACTTCTTTCTTCTTGGTCCCTGCTGGACTACTGGGTCCTTGGGCAATGATCAGTGCTTCTTGGTAACTCGACTTGCTAACGGTCGGATATTTTCTGGAATTTCGATTCTCTTGTGATATTCACACATGGTCAGGCATTAGGATTAATTTCACTTTGTCGTCTGGTGGTTGGATGGGTCTTGGGAGTTTACTTCGTTTTTTTTGTGCTTTGCTCCCTTTTCATTGTTTCCTCCTATGACTGGATTCGTGCCGGTGGTGCATTTGGTGTGTTTCTGGTTATTGGACGGGTTGTGTGTATCCTTTCCTGGATGCGTCTTTCTAGCTCTGATTTGGGTCTGTCAGCTCTTTCTGTGAACAAAAAAAAAAAAAAAAAAAGATATTAAATTTTGTTTGATTTTTTATTTTTTTTTTGTTTTTGGTTATTTTTTTTTTTTATTTGCTTTTTTGTTTTTTTTTGTTTTTTTTTTTTATTTATTGTGTTTTTTTTCCTTTTTTTTTTTTTGTTTTATTTTTTTTTTGTTATTTGTGGTTTTTTGTGCATTTGTTTTTTTTTTTTTTTTTTTTTTTCTTTTTTATTTTGTTCCTTTTTTTTTTTTTTTTTCCTTTTTATTATTGATTTCATATTGTTTTTTTTTTTTTTTCTTATTTTTTTTTTTTTTTGTTGTATTTTTCTCGTTTTTTTCTTTTAATCTTTTTATTTTATGTTTTTTTTTTTTTTTGGTTCATATTTTATTTGTTTTTTCTGTTTGTTTTTATTTTTTGTCTTTTTTTTTTTTTTTGTTGTGGAGTTTTTGGGTATTCTTCATTGGAAGTTGTTTTGTTTTTATTTGTTTTGTTTTTTTATTCTTTTTTGTATTTGTTTATGTGTTTTTTCTTTTTTTGTTTTTTTTTTTTTTTTTTTTTTTTTTATTTATTATTTTCTTTTTGTTGTGTTTGTTTTTTTTTTTTTTATTTTCTTTTTTTTTCTTTTAGTTTTTTTTATTTTTTTGGGTTTTTTTTCTTGTACTGATTCATGTCCTCTTTTTTTGTTTCCAACTTTTGTTTTCCGGTACCTAGGGAACTCGGTGTCACTTAGTTAGAGTGTTTGTTCGATTTTTTTCTACTGTCTTTTTTTATAGTGTTATAATACTTTTTTTTTTCGGACAGGCTG
>JARSSU010044098.1:0-32315 GCA_029619165.1 Eurosta solidaginis | reverse complement strand
TACATACCCTACGATCGCCTTGCACAGCGAACAACCACCCGCACATAGTATGCCAAGTACCAACAGCGAACAATCAAACATACTCAGCACGTGTGGTACTGACTATCTGGCGTGCATTTTCATTCGCTATCATAACGAGGAGTTATGATGAGCTGAATTCTTAACCATTTTATACGCTAACTAGTATGAAATGGCAAACTCCACAACTCACTGCATACTTCACCTAGGTAAGTGAGGCTAAGGCCAAACTTCCAATGGTAGGTATCAAAGGGGCCCCAAGGTGAACGGGGAAGACTCCCAGCGAACCCATCGGGCTCATGGATCTCTCTCCCCCTCACCATATGGGAAACCAAACTTTGCACAACGTCCCACGGGGTAGAAGGGGATACGCTCCCTTTCTACCTTGAAGACGGATGGGCACGGGTAGTTCCCCCAAGGCGCGTCCAGGACCAGTCCTGGGCTCCACTTGAGGGACATTCCAGGCCCAATACATATTAATACGGGTGGCATTTGTCGCGGACAGTTCACCCAGGGTTGCCGAGGATCATCCCGCTGTCCCGCTCCCTAGGTGAGGTGCCGAGCCATATGCAACGGTGGACCTTACTACACCCCTCACGGTCGCTAGAACTCCTGTCCGAGGCTCCCTGAGAGGAGTACTGGGTCTACCCAGCAACAAATGGGGGATGGCATGAGGCGCGGACAGTCCACTCAGGGTGGCCGAGGAGCATTTCCCTCCCCCGCCTCCTGATTGGGGTGCCGAGCCGAATGCAACGGTGGACTCCACCACCCCGCTCATGGTCGCTAGGACTCTCGTCCGAGGCTCCCTGAGAGGGGTACTGAGCCTACCCAGCACCCATGTATACAAATACATCTAGACGTTGGGTAGTATTAATAGAAAATTTATATATACTTCGAGGAGTGCTAGAGATACCGGATATTCGTTAACGGCAGCACTGTCGCTGAGCTACGCATAGCGCTCAGTGCCTACGTCAAGGCAAAACGAAATCGCAAGTCAACCGAAAATCTACTGAGAGAGGTTGAAGATGAAATCAAGGCAGAAGAGAATAGCCAAATTAAAACCCCCCTCGACCAAACTCCCTCCATACATGTGACTACACCGTCTGCAGTTACAAAGGCCAATCAACGACCGTCACCACCCCGTACCGAGTTAACCGACGCCGAAGTAATGAATACGGTCCGCCGATGGGATGTCCATTTCACGGGTGGAGAAACGCTTTATGACTTTTTGGAGAGGATTGAGGAGCTGGCCGAGTGCTATAGCATTCCATTGGACAGATTGCTCCCAACGCTTCCAGAGACGTTGCGCGGAAGCCATTGCAATGGTTCCGTGTACGCAAAGCCGAGATACTCTCGTGGGCACAGTTCCGCACAGCGGCCGAGCAATTCTTCCTACCCAGACGGCATCTACACCAACTAGAGGACGTCATACGCCAGAGGAAACAGCAGGGG
Organism: Eurosta solidaginis; assembly: GCA_029619165.1. NCBI lineage: Eukaryota > Metazoa > Arthropoda > Insecta > Diptera > Tephritidae > Eurosta > Eurosta solidaginis. Next base: position 30,845 of record JARSSU010044098.1, on the reverse strand, counting down.
CGGGAAAAGGCTAAGGATTACATTCTCGCCATGCAAACCATGATCCGACAACATCCAATTATGTCACGAGAGAACCACCTAGAACGCATTTACGACGGGCTGCGCGTCGAATACCGGTTATTCGCCAAGCGTAGCGAGTTCCGAACCATTGAAGAGCTGATGGAGCTCACCGACGAATTCGAGTTGCTACAATTAGAGGCCACCAGACAGGGCAGACAAACAGCGCATTCTTTATCACCGTTGACCGAAGAATATAGCCGAGAGGAATCCTGTTGGAGATGCAAGGAGCGAGGACATATGCGCCACCAATGCCGAAAAGCCCGAAGACTATTTTGCTCCAGATGTGGTCGGGACAACGTTCTGTCCAGAGATTGCAGGTGCGATAAGGCAAGCACCTTGACTCCCGACAGGCTACGGCACGGGAAAATATCACAATCAGCAGCCATCGACAAACAGCCGCCGAATGAAAAGATGGATGGCCGTCACTACGTCGAGCTCACCATCGAAGGGTTAAACGTCCGAGCCTTGGTGGACACCGGCGCAACGCTCACCTACGTAGGTGACACTATACGTAAGCATCTGGAAGGCAAGAAAATAGCATGCGCACCAGCGTCCGCAACGTACAGCTCGCCGATAGGACTTGCGTTGTTAGTTCGTACACCTACCAAGTAACCATACTCTGTAACAATAAACCGACCCACATGCGAGTGTCCACCCTGCCTAATTTGGCCGAATACATGATTCTAGGCATGGACTTTCTCAGGGAAAGGGGGCTCACCCTCACCTTAGATGGAAACTTATTACCGCCAGCCACGCCAACCCAGAACACCATAATTGCAAAACTAAGTACCGTGACAGAAGGAAAGCATTTAAGAGCAACTCAAAATGCCGAACTCGCAGTTTTTTTAAACCACCGCCAACGGATATTCGGGGGAATAACTGGTCCCAGCAGGGCAGCAGAACATGTAATCTCGCTGAAACATGATCGCCCGCTAAAACAGCACTCAGCAATGCAGCAGGTAATAAATGCTGAAGTCGACGAACATCGAATAACCCACAAATGCACAGCCGCATACGCCACCCAAGAAAAACCGACCGAAAAGCTAACAGGGTAATCAAGACCATGATAGCGCAGCGCTCAAAAGCCGATCACCGCACCTGGGACAGGGAAGTCCCGCAAATCGCTTTCACTATGAATACAGCACATCACGAAACAACCCAAGCATCGGCTGCTGAAATCAATTTTGGAAGAAGCATCGCGACAGCCCAGCAAATACGCACCGAAGGCGCCGTCACCGAAGAATCACCGACAGTATCCCCAACAATAACCGACCTATGGGAAAAGATCAAGAAGAATCTGGCTAAAGCAGCTAAGACACACAGAAAAAATACTACGATCTGCGCCATAGACCCTGGAAACCACAGGTTGGGGAAAAGGTGATGAAACGAGAGCATCCGCTCTCCTCCGCGATCAATAAATTTACACAAAAATTAGCACCAAAGTTCTCCGGCCCCTATGTGGTAGAAAAATACATATCATCCAATACCGTCCAGCTGAGACACACCGAAAAGCATCACAAACGGACCGCGCATACACATATACAGGACTTAGAACCCTACGCCGACGAACGCCCACTCACGGCCGAACCAGTAATATCACCACCTAACGCAACACGTACATAAATCTGCTCTTATCATTACAGATTACGATGCGTCAGCCAGCCCCACCGGATTCGCCACAAAAGGTAAAGGAATGGCCATGGCCACCCAACAAGACGATAATACAGCGGGTAAAAATATTTCACGGCTTTATCCCAACTTGATGCAAACAGTACACCCGCTGCTAAGCATAAGCGAGTGCGGAGACAACACAACCGACCGTAAAAAGGTAGAAGACAAAACAGCTCGACCCACCGAAACAGAGGCACCGGAAAAGATAAACGAAAATCAAAAAGAGAATAATGAATCCGTATCTTAGGCTCCGATGCATTCAATTTTTTTTATATTTTTTTTTATATTATTTTTTTTATTTATGTTATTGCATGGTAAAAATTGTACAAAAAAAAATCCATGCAACCTTAGAAAACAAAGGAGTTAAATTTCTTTTTTTATTTATTTACACACAGATAAAAAAAAATGGTTTTGTACACGCTACTAGTAAGAAGAAAAGAATATACTTTTATATGAATTGTTACTACCAAACAAAAAAAAAGAAAAAAACCACATGTGAAGAAAGAGATCTATTTTCTTAGTAATACACACCATTCCTCAAACCGCATAATATGCCGTTACGACTTTATTGTTAGCTTGAGCAAATCATTGTCACAATCTTTTTTGTTAACAATTGTAAATATAAGTTGAAAACAATTTTTTGATGAACGTACATATATATCATAAAAATTTACCTCTAAAACTAAGAAAAAAAATATATTGTTCAAATATATACCCATTTTTTTACTGCAAAATACCTTTCAAACAAAATGTTCAACTTTATACAAACACTCCTACAAAAGAAAAAAAGGAGACTTACACATGAATTTCAATTAATTAGTATTAAGCTAAAAGAAGAATTTTTTTTTCATAAACAAAAAATAATACAATGTACAATTTTTTTTTGCTGATTTATATACAAGTTTAGAAAAAAAAATATATATATATAAGTAAATATATGAATAAAGGGAAATACCGGACAACAAACACACACACGTACGTCGGCCGCGCCACCTCATAAGCGCTAAAATATACCGGGACCACTTGGTCCACGGCAGTGCAGGCCGTAAGGCCACAAACTCCCGGATGCCAAAGCATTTTTTTTTCCCACGAAGTGGAAGGGGGACTGTAACGTAGCAAAATGCTACGTCACAATAACCTACTCACAGCCCTAACATTAAATATATACATACCCTAACACTAAATATATACATACCCTACGTTCGCCTTGCACAACGAACAACCATCCGCACATAATATGCCATTTAAACATACATACCCTACGATCGCCTTGCACAGCGAACAACCACCCGCACATAGTATGCCAAGTACCAACAGCGAACAATCAAACATACTCAGCACGTGTGGTACTGACTATCTGGCGTGCATTTTTCATTCGCTATCATAACGAGGAGTTATTGATGAGCTGAATTCTTAACCATTTTATACGCTAACTAGTATGAAATGGCAAACGCCACAACTCACTGCATACTTCACCTAGGTAAGTGAGGCTAAGGCCAAACTTCCAATGGTAGGTATCAAAGGGGCCCCAAGGTAAAAGGGGGAGACTCCCAGCGAACCCATCGGGCTCATGGATCTCCCCCTCCCCCTCACCTATGGGAAACCAACCGTTGCACAACGTCCCACGGAGTAGAAGGGGATACGCTCCCTTTCTACCTTGAAGGACGGATGGGCACGTGTAGTTCCCCCAAGGCGCGTCCAGGACCAGTCCTGGGCTTCACTTGAGGGACATGCCAGGCCCAATACATATTAATACGGGTGGCTTTTGTCGCGGACAGTTCACCCAGGGTTGCCGAGGATCATCCCGCTCTCCCGCTCCCTAGGTGAGGTGCCGAGCCATATGCAACGGTGGACCTTACTACACCCCTAACGGTCGCTAGGACTCCTGTCCGAGGCTCCCTGAGAGGAGTACTGGGTCTACCCAGCAACAAATGGTGGGATGGCATGAGGCGCGGACAGTCCACTCAGGGTGGCCGAGGAGCATTTCCCTCCCCCGCCTCCTGATTGGGGTGCCGAGCCGAATGCAACGGTGGACTCCACTACCCCGCTCATGGTCGCTAGGACTCTCGTCCGAGGCTCCCTGAGAGGGGTACTGAGCATACACAGCACCCATGTATACAAATACATCTAGGCGTTGGGTAGTATTAATAGAAACTTTATATATATTTCACCTAGGTGAAACTGCGCCCTCCGCGCAATCATTAGCCATAGAAGCACCACCGTAATCCGCCCGAACCAATCCATAAGCTTTCTCTGGGGTAAGATACTTGATTATCACCACCGTTTCCTGAAAACCGCATCCCGTACTGTCATCTTTCCGCCGCTCCTGCGCTATTATCCGTGGCGTCTCTCTCTACCCCTCTCTCTCCCTCTGGGATCAAAGGCTGCCGGCACCGAAAGGCAAAAGCCGCATCGTGTGTGTGTGCGTGTTCAGAACAAAACAACAACTAATTGTGTTATTAATTGGTAGAGGTTAGTGGGACCTTCGCCTGACCCTGGAGCGGCTGAGCTTACCTCAGCCTTCGACAAAACCCACCTCAGAACCTTTATTACAAAAACAAGAAGGGAAGTTCTCGATGTCACCCTAGTCTCAGAAGATGCGCAGGAGTTGGTCAGAAACTGGAGGGTCCTCAAGGACCACTCATTCTCTGACCATCATTACATCCAATTCGACTTAGACTTGGTTAAAAAGCAGAGAGCTGCCACCAGAAATATTAAAAATATGGCAAGAATACAATAGGGAACTAGTTAAGATATTGCCACTTGAGAGCGTACCTGAAACGCCAAGTAGCATACCAGAACTGGAAAGACTGGTAAATAACTTCACGGGGGCATGCCGCAAGGCACTAGATTAAGTCTGTCCCAAGAGAATTTAAAGGGGTAAGAGAATCCACCATGGTGGAATTCACAAATCGAAAACCTTTGCAGGTTAAGTAGGACCGCTTTCAATGCAGCTAAGGCCTCTGGCGATGAAGTATACAAGGAAGTATACAAAGAACGTCTGAGAAATTATAAGTTTGAGCTAAGGAAAGCAAAAAGATCCTCCTGGCGAGATTTCTGTAGCAGCATGGAAACAGTGTCTGAAGGGGGGAGACTCGGGAAAGTACTTTCCAAATCGGCTAATACGGCCACAGGATGCTTGCAAAAGCCTGATGGTTCATGGACCGAAACTGGGGAGGAAACCCTGAATATACTGCTGAATACACACTTTGCAGGTGCAACTAGGAACGAACCAAGGTATACACAAAGCATGACACAAGCAACAGTGCAACATACACTGGACAACATAATTACAAGAGATAATATATCTTGGGCCATCCTATCTTTTCAACCATTCAAAACTCCAAGGCCGGACGGAGCACCTATACAACTGCAATAATCACTGGAATGCAGCACTAACTGCTATACGCTATAATAGGAGGTGTCGTCGCGCTAAACCACGTCCCACGTATATCGAAAATATCTAAAGTAGTATTAATTCCCAAGACAGGCAAAGCGTGCCACGCGAAGCCTAAAGACTTCAGACCTATCAGTATATCTTCGTTTCAACTAAAGGTGATAGAGAAGCTGATAGAAAAATATATCAGGGAGGCGGTGAATGACCAACTCTCTGAAGCACAACACGCCTATATGAAGGGTAAATCAACGGAAACGGCATTGCACGAAATTACATCGTGCATAGAGAGATCGTTCTCCTTCGATGAATACTGCCTTGCAGCCTTCCTAGACATAGAATGAGCATTCAGTAACATCAAACCCGACTCAATCATTAAGGTACTGACTCATCTGGGCATCGAATCTCAACTGGTGGGTCTTGTGCACCAATTGCTGCTATGCAGGTTCGTTAGTAGGGGAACTCCCCAAGGTGGAGTCCTATCCCCTCTGCTGTGGGTCTTGGCGGTGAATCAGCATCTAAAGGACATGGAGGAGGAGAGGAACTGTAAAGTTATAGCATATGCTAACGACCTTGCCTTGGTGATAAGTGGGAAGTTTCCACAAACTCTCTGTGATATGACGCAGGTGGAATTAAAAAGGGTCGAAGCATGGGCCGTTGATAATGGTCTGGGCGTGAACCCAAATAAAACGGAGCTGGTGCTATTTACGAGGAGCTATAAGATACCACCTCTCTCAACTCCAGTGCTGGCAAACACAGTGCTTAAGTTAAGTGAGTCCGCCAACTATCTAAGGCTCACACTTGATAAGAAATTGAACTGGACACAGCACACAATGGAGCGTGTCCGTAAGCCCACGGTTGCCCTCTACACATGTAATGGGGCAACTGGACGGAAATGGGGTATGTCCCCTATGATGGTACATTGGATATACACGGCCATAGTTAGGCCAATATTGCTATATGGGGTGGCGGTATGGTGGCCCGGCCTGAATAAATCCTCCACGGTTGTTGCTCTTCAAAGGTGCAAAGATCTGCACTACTATGCATAAGTGGAGCTATCCGCACAACGCCAACGGAGGCTTTGAATGTAATACTGAACCTAGTACCCATAGATATAGTAGGCATAAAATATGCAGCATGTGCAGCTATTAGGCTGAGGATACTGACCACATAGTCTCACTGCAACCATACTGATATTCTAGACAGATTCTGCCCACCAGAATGGACAGATTTCTGCAAACCACATACCAACTTTAACAGGGGATACGAGATATTAATCCCTGAGAAGGAACAGTGGGTGAATGACACTGATTGGCCCACTAACAGCATCCAAATCTGTACAGATGGATCTAAACTGGATAACAGGGTCGGAGGGGGTGTCTATTCGGAACGATTGGGGATACAAAGATCGTTTCGCCTTCCGGATCACGTAGCGTATTTCAGGCCGAGTTTGCGGCCATACAAGACGTTGTGGACTGCCTTAGGCAGAAGGCAGTCTCACAGAAGCACATTTATATTTTATAAGACAGTCAAGCAGCACTGAAAGCCCTTGACTCTGTCACAACTAATTCTGAAAGTGTAGAAGGCTGTCGCAGATCACTTAACGTGATGGCTGAACAGTTTACTCTGCATCTGGTATGGGTTGCTGGACAGAAGGGCATACCAGATAATGAGATGGCGGATGAGCTTGCAAGAAAGGGTACCTCCCTTCCACTTTCGCCATCCTGGAAGGGTTGGGAATGCCCCTCTCCACCTGAAAGCTCAAGATAAAGGAGGCTCTACTGATGGAAGCGGGAGCCAGGTGGAAGCATCATGATAGATGCCACACGGCAAAACTCACATGGCCGGAATGGAATGAGAAGAGATCGCGAGAGCTTCTCACCCTCCGTAAGAGGGATATTTCCTTAGTTGTAGGTCTTCTCACTGGTCATGTTTGTATTGGGCCGCATGCGGAAAGGATTGGCGCTCCATTTAATGATTATTGTAGCTGCGGCAACGAAGAGGAGCCTGAAACTGTTAGGCATCTACTCTGTGAATGCCCAGCGCTCGGTAGAAGAAGGCACCGTTTTATGGGCAAGATGTTTCTCGTAGATCTGACTGATATAGCTGAGGTCAATACACGACGCTTAGTTAGCTTCACAAAACTCAACGAAGTGGTTTGATTAGGAGAGTAAGAACAAATCCGTGTGGTTTCACAATGGGCCTATAAAGGCCTAAGTGTGCCGTTCCGATGTGGACGGCAGCCACTTGAACCTAACCTAGCCTAACCTAATTCATTAATTTCAAGCTTTAATTGCAATATAGAACGTATGCCCACGCCCGAGTCTGCGAATGATTTTCGGTTAGTTATACACTAGGGCGGGTCGATTTAAAAATCGCTCATTGCTCTGTGAAAATCGTATTCTAGGGATCAAAATAAGAAACTTTGCGGAAGGAACCATACCTCTAAAACGAATTCTGATGTCCCTCCCCCTCCTCCCCTTTGGGTCGAAATTTGGGTAGGGGCAATTTCAATTCTACCTGCTGTGTCTTGTGGTGGCTTAAAAAAAACAACACAAGCAATTTACGATGTGCAATTGTGTCACAGTGATACCTTCATTTTTTAAAACGGTGGAATAAAAAACCCACACAACTATGTTTACGACATGCAAATGCATCACAGTGATGCCTTGGTTTTAAAGGGGAGTTGTAAAAACGCAAATTTCTAATAATTTTTTTAATTTCTTTTCTAGTACTAAGTTAAATTCATTTTTTCATTTACATATGTTCTGACTAAATAAATTTCTAAAGAGAAAAATAAACTCCAAAAAGAAAATACATAGGCATTTCAAAGTGGGATTTTTCAAAATTTGCCCCTACGACCCAAAGGGGGGGACATCAGAATTCGTTTCAGAGGTATGGTTCCTTCGGCAAAGTTTCTTATTTTGATCCCTAGAATATGATTTTCACAGAGCAATGGGCGATTTTTTTGCCTCCCCACAAATCGACCCGGCCTATTATACACGCATACAAATTACCGGCTAATGATCACAGAGGATGATATAATGCACCTTTAGTAAATGAAGTAGCTGTTCTTTGATAGACGAAGACGGATACTGTATGAACATGCCAAATTGTGATCAAACAAAATATATATCTTGCATGCAGTTCTATGCTTACCGGTTCATGATCAGAGATAACTGTTTAGAGCATCTTCATTATTCTAAATATGTATGGAATCAATACTCCATGGGCATGATGACAAAGATGATTTCCGAAAGATTGAATTTCATACGCAGAAATCAGCAAAACCTACGTGCTGAAGAATATATACACTTACGTGATGCTGTCAATGAAGATACTAATATTAATGTTCCTACTATAGGCCAAAAAGTTATACTTCCATCGTCATTTAGGGCCTCAGCGGTTTATATGCAAGAAAAAAGCCAAGACGCGATAACATATACGTCATTATGGACGCCCTGATTTATTTATAACATTCACATGTAAACCTGAATGACCAGAAAAAACTCAAGAGTTTTTTGATTCACAAAAGCCATGAGATCGTCATAATATTGTAGCTAAAGTTTTTCATTTAAAAATGAGAAAGCTAATGTTTATTTTAACCAAAAAATGCATATTTAGAAGACATGGTCTCAGTATAATGGCAATAACGTGGATTACCACATTGTCATATATTGCTTTGGCTGCAGACGAAAATTAAACCACACGAAATAGATAGCTTTGTTTGTGCCGAAATATCCAGCCAACGCGATGACCCACTACTGTACGAAATTGTGTGCAAAAATATGATACATGGGCCATGTGGACAGATGGTAAGTGCGTGAAGAGATTTCCCCGCAATTATAGCGCTGAGACATACCAAAGACGATGTCCTAGACAACGGAGGTAATACTGCCGACCTTGATGTACGTGGAACTATGACCCGGATAGACAACAGATCCTTATTGCCCTGTACTCCTGCGATATTTTTCGGCACATATTAACGTTGAATATTGTCATTCCGTTAAAGCTATTAAATACATTTGCAAATATGTTAATAAGGGCATATATCAAGCTACATTTTCTTTTCAAAATATTCGGATGAGGTTCAAAAATATCTCAACGGCCGTGTAATGGCACCAATAACGATATGGCAAACGCATATTAAATGAATTCAATATCGATAGTGGCCTGGCAATGCCGTCATTCCCAATGGAATGACAATAACGGGATAGTTAAAATTTGCAAAAGCCAAATTCAATATAGATACGCGCTTGAATAAAGAAGTTGACTCTCTTGCCGTTGCCGAGTATATATATATATATATGTATATTAAATATATAGTAATTGTACGTTAATTAAAGTAGTAATTAATATTACTAAAAAGTTAAATAAAAGTGTGTAGTCCACAGTAAATGTGAAAAAAGCATTTCATTTTCATTTTGTTGAAAAAGTGCGAAGTTACACACTGACATCGGTGTTCAATATTCAGACACCAGAGAATCGCAGCGTAAGTAGCCGGACCTCAGACATGGAACACCACGAGTGTTCATATGGCGACCGTGGGCCTTGCCGCAAAATGGCGGTCACACGCATAAAGTGCGGATTTAAAAGGCGTAACAATTTATATTTGCCGTAGCATAGCAAATGTATTTTCATTTTATTAAAATAAAATTCAAATTCTTAAAAAAATTTTAAAAATGTGAAAATTCTTTAAAAATTATCTAAAAATTTAAAAATTGAAAAATTAAAAAAAAACAAAATATACAAAAAAATTAAACAACATTCAAAAAACCCATATAAAAAAAATTAAAAACGTAGAAACCCTAAAAAAAACTATAAAATTTCTAAAACTTACAAAAAAATGCTGAAAAAGCAATTGAATTAACTTATAACTTTTTCTATAAAAACTTTTCACGATACAGCAAGGTGGTGTATGATGTGCAAATTATAATACGAAAAGCTAATATATACGGAGGTAATAATCAACGAAATAACTAAAGAACTTTTTCTAAAATAACGCACAGGTAATCTAAAATAATTTACAAAAACTAATAAAAACAGAGATAATTCAATACTACTAAACACGAAAAAATCGACTTTACTATATAACGGAGATAAAACTGAAAATTTTTACAAATTTACAAAAACGGAGATAACCAACCAATCTAATAAATACCGAAATAATCTATGAAATTAATTAATACGAAAATAGTATAAAAAAACTGAATCTACAAAAGGAGCACTGTACCAAAAATTACATAACGGGCCTAGCTGAATCACGCCATCTCAAGTACAGCTACAAGTACAACTATATTAACACCGGTACATTTTAAATATACATAAGTGTTGTACATAACACCGAAAAACAGCAAAGGCAATTACAAGCGGGCCGGCAGCAAATAGCAGCAGAGGGGGTTATTATTCAACAGACATTCGGCATCACAGGTGTCAATCAAATATTTGACATGGGTATGGCGCACAGTGTGCACACGACATATGTAGACAGTTACAAATATTTTTCCAATACAGATTTTAAAATTTAAAAATCTTTTAAACACATTGTAGTTTTAAATTCTAGTATCATCTCTTTATAAATAAGTTACTGTAACCATCAATTGATTCTTTTCTTTAAATATTTTACTGTATCATAATTAACTTTTCCTATAAATACCAAACATCAACATCACCTATGTAGCTACTATTACTATTTTTCAAACAAATTTATTATTATTAAAACATTACAAAAGACACAAAAAAAAATGATGAAAAAAAGCAAAGCACAAAAACATTTATAAAAATTTTCTATTCATTTCAAAATAATATGGGGTACAGTGGGACAAAACCAAACTTAAAATTTAATTTAATACTTTCGGTCAAATAAATTTCCTTTTTCTGCTTTTTACCATTCGGCAATTTCAACTGTACTAATCACAATATATGCAAAATTCAATTCCGTTGATTCTAAATACAAATTATAAAAATAAAAACTTCTAATAATTGTAAACTTTCACAAAACTTTAACTTGTTTAATCTTCATTGCTTGGAAATTTTTTTTTGTTTTTGCCCAACACACCCATATATTTATGTACGTTTTCAAGCGTACCAATTTATTTTGCCAACACAAATATGAGATTTTTGTTTTTTGGAAATACGGTGCGTCCGTAAACAAACATACATACAATTTTTGCATAAAGTGGTGGTTCCGTAAATAACCAAAGAAATTTTTTTTGCGTAAACGGTGGTTCCGTGAAAACCCAATTTATTTTTTTTAAATCCCGGCGCGTTCGAGGACATTTATATTACAATTTTGGAAAGATGCGGTGCGCCCGTATCAATAAAACTAAAAACCACACAATTTTGATAAAAACGGTGCGTCCGTAATAACACAAACACATTGAGATTTTTTAGTGAAGCGGTGCGTTCGTTATCAACAGCCAAGTCTTTTCTACCAACATAAAATATTTTTTCTTTGAAATCAAATAAAATTAAATTACTTTAATATACATTAAATTTAAATATTCAATCTCTCCTTAAATTGTCGGATAATTCTTTCACATCAACTTTAATCAGTCTAAATATTTATTTTTTACTTTCTACTACATATGTTTCTTAGAAACAAGAAAGTAGTTCCCAAAATTTCAAAGAAAGCCTCAGATTCCGAAAATTCAGATTCCAATTCCAAAAATTTTAATTCCGAAAGTTCTGATTCCGAAAATGTCGATTTTAAAAGCCCAGTACAGGCTCAACCACATATTCGCCAGTACAATCAAAATCCTTGTTGTTATACTTTCTTTGCCCGGAGAATTTCACGGATTTGAGAAATTGCCCGAAACGAAACTCCCCCTAATTACGATACAAATATGGCCACTCCTGAGGAAAAAAGATCGTTTTATCAGCTAGATCTTGAATCTTTCATTAATAAAATTGAGTTAATCCAAGAATTTGTCGACGAAAATTTAACTGGCACTTGTATTTCATATACTAAATCCAAACTCGATGGTAAAACTCGAGAAGCAATACCAACTCAAATACTTTCAGTTAATGATTTATGCCCCTATTACCGTTTACAACTCAACTCTGGTTGGGTTGAAATTTCGCAATTTGGTATTACAGATTACAACTCAACCTGTCAAAAAAAAATTTCGGTTGAGTTGTCTAGCCTTACAACTTTTTGTGGCATTGCCGTTTACAACCTTGTGTTGGTGTAGTTGTCAAAGACGTCAAAATCTTACAACTGCTTACTAGCAGTTGTCTCATACAATTTTGCAGTTGTTTTGAAAAAATGTTACGTTTTAGAAGACGGTTCACCACCTAATTTTTAACAAAAATTTTCAAGGTCAAAAGACACGTTTCGACCTCCGATTTAAGAATCCGAAAACAAAAATTGTAATTCTTTACGACAGCATGACACTGCTAATACGCGTCCAAAAATATCGAGAGAGGTTCCAAAAGACGCGTATTAATCTCGAGAACCGAAGGCGGAAAATAAACATTTTATCTCTGTCCGGAGATATTTTCAGTTGAAGTTGGCGATTTTCATGTGGTTGTTGTAATGTTGTTGTCTTTTTTCGGTTTGTGTTTAATATCTTTTGAACGAGTTAAAATTTGTATTTTCCGCCTTCGGATTATTAATACTGATGTCAAGACGCGTCGTTTAATACCTCTCTCGATATTTTTGGACACGTATTAGCAGTGTCATGCTGTCGTAAAGAATTACCACAAACATTAATTCTAATAAAATCTAATTTCATGTGGTTGTTGTATTTTGCCAGATTTTTTGTATACAGCAATGCAGAAAGGTGTTGGACCCAACCAGGATTATTTTTACGAATCGCGGCCAAAGGCTGCCAACGCAGAAAGATGTTCTTTGCAAAAAAACTGTGGACCGGGCCTCATATTTCGGACCCTCTCGGGCCATTTTGTGGGTCTTTGTAAATATCTTTCGAAAGAAATAAAATTTTTAATTTTCGCTTTCGAATCCTAAAAACGGAGATGGAAACCCGTCTTTTGATACCACCTTTGATAAGAGTTAGATGGTGCACGGGCTTATAAAACGTTACCAAAAAAAACAAAAAATTTAAGGCCGGTAGTTAAACCTTTTTTAATCAAACAATAATAAACAATTTTGTACACATTTCTAGAAAAACCAACGTTTAAACGAATTACATTGAATAACTTTTTGACTTTATTGATATTCCATAGTTGGACGAGGCTGGTCGCAGTTTGGATGCAGCCAAAATAGGTGAAATTATGCGAGTCCCATTGATACTAATCACTACTCCTGGGAATCCTATTTGAGTAAAATACAGTTTTTTCTGTTAGGGTTTTAATCTACTTCGCACAAATACGCTTCTCAATTATATCTAATACCAGTCCAACACCAAAATCATTTCCACAGCATATTTGATAGCTGCCGTCAGCAAGGAATCGGAGTGTGGCGCATAATTTTAAAATACGAACGCGTATGCGGAAATGGTTCTTAATTTTGTTTAGTACTGAGTAAAATGCTTCCTTTCCAATCTGCAAAATAACTTCATATGAAGCTCATTATTTGTCACTTAAACATTTTCTTACTTGGTGCTTGGTAGTTCCAAGGGATTGGAATGATCACGCAAATGTTTCCGTATTCGCGACATGTCAATCACCAACATTTTCGCCAGTTTAAAATAGATTTCATATAACATTAATAAAAAAATCACATTTGAAAATGCTTAAATTTCTGCCACAAATTGATCAGCTGTTCATTTATCTGTCAAATCATCACTTTCTTAGCTTGGCAGCACCAATTCAACTTCAACTGAAATAAGTTGTAATTCGTAATACCAAACAGGAGTTGAGTTGTCTGAAAGTTGAGTTGTTTTAATTACAACCCAACCAAGTTGAGTTGTGTACCGTAATAGGCCCTTTAAAAATAGCGCTACGTAACCGTATAAAACTCGACAACTCCAAAGTTGTGGCCGGAAAAATTGCAGCTTTACAAGTTAATAATAATAATTACACCGATTTGGCAAAACGCGTCGAGGAATTGTCTGATTCTCTAGAACGTTCGCTCATTATCGAAGGGATTACTGAGGCCAAAGGCCATCGAGGAACAGTTAACGTTTGCCGATTGAACGCAAAAACCAGTTTAGTCAAATCAATCCTCGCTTCAACCAATTACTCAGACTCCAAGGACGTAGTAGCTAAAATGATTGTAGAGCAATCAAATAAAATAAAAGAACGCCAAGTTTTAGCATTTAGGGCTCGGAACAAAAACAATTTCAGAAATTTTCAAAGTAATACCCGAGGTAGAAATTTCCGAAATCAAAGTCGTAACTTTAATAATTATAGACAAAATAGACTATCTTTCAGTAACAATAACTACAGCAACAAATCAAATCGCGGCAATCTTAGGCATAATTTCCGTTCCGGTGGCGGAAATCGGTATCAGACTAATAATAATAATAATAACAGCAATAGTCGTACTAGCAATAATAACGGTTCTAACACTTCCAATAATAGAGGCAGAAATGCAAGTGTCCGGGGTTAAACAGGGAAGCCCCTCAGAGGGAGGACGAGACAGATTACTAACTGATCCATCTAAAAGTTTTTCTTGTTTTAACTTAAATTATTCTGATTTATACAATTAAATATTACTGGCTCTAACAAATTTTGTACATTGTGCGTTGACTTTAGGGCTGTAAATAAAAAGTTAATTGCCGATAAATTTCCTTTGTAATGTGTAGACGATATTTTGGATAACCTTGGCTGTGCGAAATTCTTTTCTACTTGAGATCTTTTTTTCGGGTTTCCACCAAATTCCACTTCACAAAAATTTGCGAGATATAACATCATTTAGTACAGATCGCGGAGCTTTCCATTGGAAAGTCTTACCGTTTGGCCTAAACGTTGCTCCTAATTCCTTTTCAAGAATGATGTCAATAGCATTTTCCGGTATTTCACCCAACCAAGCATTTATGTATGTAGACGACGTTATAGTCATTGGATGCAGTGAAGCGCACAATTTAAAAAATTTAGAAACAGTTTTTGAGACATGCAGAAAGTTTAATTTACGGCTTAACCCTATAAAATGCAATTTTCTAAGACCTGAGGTAACATTTTTAGGGCATAAATGCTCAGCTAAAGGTCTATTACCTGACGATTCGAAAATAGAAGCAATTAAAAAATATTATAAGCCCTGTGACAAAGATGCAGTTAGATGATTCGTTGCATTTGCCAACTACTATAGGAGATTTATACCAGATTTCGCTAGGTAAGTGTCCCTAATTTCGTGTACTAAGGATTTTTCTGATTTTCTACCTCTCTTGCATTAAAACAAATGAAGGAAAACTAAAAAGTAAATTTTTCCCATTTAGCTGATCAATTAGGATAAGTTTCCACCTGCCTTCAAACAAAACTAACAAATGTTTTAATTTATATAAATCAAAATGTGTGAGTACCTCAAATGTACCTAATTTCGGAGCAAACATTTTCTGATGTACCTAATTCCGTGGTAAAGCGTCCTTAATTTCGTGGTATTTAGTTAAACTCTAATTTTATTGAAAAAAATAGTTGTAATTGATTTCAAGGGCGAATTCCTAAAGATACACAAATTCCTTTACTGAAATTTATATTCAGAAATTTAAAAATTAAACTTTTTTTTTGTTGTTATTTTATTTATGAAAAGAAAGAGTTTCAAGACCAAAATAAATAATTAAAAAAAATTAGTTTAATGTACGTACTTTTCAAAAACTTTTTATTTTTATTTTTTCGTTGTTATTTTCTTTTTGATTTTTTGTTTGTTTTGTATTTTTTCATTAAATCTAAGATTTCTTAGAACTTTAGACATTATTTATATGAAATAAGTAACATTAAATGAAAAAGGTTTAAAACAAAAATAAACAATAAAAAAAATTTATTCAATTGATGTAAATTGTTACTTTTCTAAAAATTACTTTTATTTATTATTACAAAAAATTTTTTTATTTTTGTTTTTTATTGTTTTCATTAGTGACACCATTAAGCACTTCTGTCAAATCTTATTTGTTGTAACGAGCTTTTGTCATTTATTTGAAAAAATACGGGCATAAATAACTCCACTCCAAAAATGCGTGCTTTCCTGCTGAAATGTAAATGCGCAGTATACCACGAAATTAGGGGCATGTACAAAATTTGGTGTACGTAAATTCGTGGTATCGCAGAATTGCGAAAAATGCCTATTAAACAAAGTAAAACCAAAAATTAAAGAAAATATGGTGCTCACACCAACTCCTTGCAAGCCTTTTGAAATTGTTGTTATAGATACGATAGGACCTTTGCCTGAATCAAACAATGGGAATAAGTTCGCTATTACCATTATGTGCGATTTAACCAAATACCTAGTTACAATAGCTATACCAGATAAAACTGCAAAAGCAGTTGCATCTGCAATTTTCGAAGGTTTTGTCTTAACCTATGGCATAATGAAATCAATAAAGTCCGATTTAGGGACAGAATTTAAAAATGACATTTTCTCGAAATTGACCAAGCTTTTAAAAATCTATCACAATTTTTCTACACCCTACCATCACGAAACCGTTGGTACGATTGAAAGAAACCGTCGGGTATTTAATGAGTACTTACGAGCTTACCTAAATGATAATTTTCCTGAGTGGGATGTCTATCTAAAATACTTTATATTTCTGCATAATACAACCCCATATACGGTTTTTGATAACAAATTTACAACATTTGAGTTAGTATTCGGTAGAAAAGCTACTTTGCCAAATGAGTTAACAAAGGAAAAAATCGATCCAATTTACAACGTTGAGAATTACATATGCTAACGAAGTAAAATACAGAATGCAAAAGTCTCATATTTTAGCAAAAGAACTTATTGAAAAACATAAACAAAGCAATAAAAAATTGTACGATAGAGATGCTCGCCCAGTAAATGTAAATAAAAATGATAAGGTACTAGTTCAAAAACAGCCTCGTGATAAACACAAAAATGTATATAAAGGTCCATACAAAGTGACTGAGGTAGACGGTGTTAATATAAAGATTTTTGATAAAGCTAAAAACAAAGTAAAAACCATTCACAAAAATCGTATACAAAAAATTACTTAAAGAAATTAATAAATGAATCCTAAATATATTTAATCAGATTTAAGATTTTATAAATATTAAATTTTCTTTTTCAAACCATGAAAAACGGTTATGTACTTTTAATATATATAATGAAAAATTAACGCCCAATAGTAATATAATTAATTATATAACTAGTAATATAATGAATAATATAACTAGTAATATAATTAGTAATATAACTAGTAATATAAGTAGTAATATAACTAGTAATATAATTAGTAGTATAACTAGAGATATAATTAGTAATATAACTAAATTAGGGGAAAAACCTTTTTACTTAATATTCTTCTCGCATATGCCAGATGTAAAGGTCACGTGGCTCTGGCTGTAGCATAATCGGGAATTGCAGCGACTCTTTTATCTGGTGGTCGAACAGCCTACTTCACTTTTAAATTACCATTAAACGTGTCCTCCAAGAAGAAAAGGTTTGTTCCATTCGAAAGAACGGGTCACTAGCTAAAATAATATAGAGGCAATTCTTATAGTGTGGGATGAATGTACAATGACTAACCGAGCACATATTGAAGCAGTAGGTCGTACATTAAAAGACCTAAGATCAAACGACAAACCTTTGGTGGGATAGCAATCCTTTTTGCGGGGGATTTTCGTCAGACTTTGCCAAAAGATTACATTAAGCTATAATAAATTTGTATAAAGATTAGTAATAAAATACCTAGAGTAGAAAATTGAACTTATCACAAAATTGATATGGATGAACGAGTTAAAGGGAGGAAGGAATTAAGCATTGTAATTAAAGAAATCTCGTTCTTCCAAATCAATTTACATCACTGCAGGTAAACGGATTTTTGTAAGACTGATCACCTTACAAAAATCTTTTCCCTAGGGAGATGGTGTAATGGCACCACTAACGATATGGCAACGAATATTAAAAGAATGCAATATCGATAGTGGGCTGAAAAGTGGTGTGGAATGACAATAACGGGATAGTGAAAATTTGCAAAAGCCAAATTCAATATAGATACGCGCTTGAATAAAGAAGTTGACTCTCTTGCCGTTGCCGAGTATATATATATATATATATAATATATAGTAATTGTACGTTAATTAAAGTAGTAATAAATATTATTAAAAAGTTAAATAAAAGTTTGTATCCACAGTAAGTGTGAAAAAAACATTTCATTTTCATTTTGTTGAAAAAGTGCGAAGTTACACACTGACATCAGTGTTCAATATTCCGACACCAGAGAATCGCAGCGTAAGTAGCCGGACCTCAGACATGGAACACCACGAGTGTTCATAGTTGGTAAAAGCGCTTGCAGAGAACTACAACTTTTGGAAAATGACGACCATTGGAAAATGCCATAGCTGAGGCAGCTCTTTTGAATTCGCCGCCAAGGCTAAGAGATATATTTTCCATTTTAATAGTTTTTTGTCAGCCGCAAATGTTGAGTTATTATGGAACACGTTCAAGAATGACTTCTGTGAAGACTTTCTTTTCAATGAACGCAGAAGGCGTAACGATCCCAATCTACAAATGAAGATTTGAGCTGAAGATTTAATAAATCAAGGTTTGAAAAAATTTTACGACTATTATGATAATGATTGAATAAGTAGTTGACATTTCTTTTAAGGTTTGATTGACATCGAGGACAAAGTAGTAGGCCTTTGACAAAAGATGTATCCAGTTTTGGATTGCCTTCCCCAAATCGTGATATTCAATGACCGGAATGCTCTTTTGGGACAATCCTGAGGCGCCCATGTGACTTAAATTATTTAAATGACTACCTTCAAGCTAATATATCGAAAATGGTTTCGGATCAGCAGCTGACATATGATAAAAATTGTTGACAGCATTGAAAATAAAAGAGGTCAAGCATTTTTCTTAAATGCTCCTGGTGGTTGTGCAAAAACCTTTTTACTTAATATTCTTCTCGCATATGCCAGATGTAAAGGTCACGGGGCGCTGGCTGTAGCATAATCGGGAATTGCAGCGACTCTTTTATCTGGTGGTCGAACAGCCTACTCCACTTTTAAATTACCATTAAACGTGTTCCTCCAAGAAGAAAATGTTTGTTCCATTCGAAAGAACGGGTCACTAGCTAAAATAATATAAGAGGCAATTCTTATAGTATGGGATGAATGTACAATGACTAACCGAGCACATATTGAAGCAGTAGGTCGTACATTAAAAGACCTAAGATCAAACGACAAACCTTTGGTGGGATAACAATCCTTTTTGCAGGGGATTTTCGTCAGACTTTGCCAAAAGTGGCGAAAGGAACTCGAGCTGACATTGTTAATCGTGCTTCAAATCATCGTTATTATGGATTCAACTCGAAAAATTGTGTCTGCGAACATACATGAGGGCGCATCTTAACGGAACTATAAGTACATTTCCCCAGGATTTATTAGATATTGGAGACGTTAAAATTTTCACTGAGGACGGATACTTTACTAGTAGTATGCACACAATGCACGGTTTAGCATTAGGTATATTAAAATTAATGCCAACACTAGACTTTTGCACTTTATTCAAGGAGATATTACAGATATGCTTCATTCGGCGGTGCCATACATTTGGATTACTTTTTGCAAGGAATACTTTATTTGCCTTATCGTTTTCTACATAGCTTAGTCGATACAAATTATTGTGAATCGAAGCGGTTGCCATAACTTTATTGCTTTTATAATAAATTTTGCATGTTTCGCCTTCAAATAACACTTTATTGCCGTTCTTTGTCATTTGATGAAACGACAAGAGATTTGCACACAAATTTGGAACGTATTCCACGTTTTTGACAGTTGCTTTTGTGATTTCTCTTTCTTTGCAGAGAGACAAACTCACTTCTCCCGCACATTCAACAGAAAGTTCATTATTATTCGCAACGACAATTTTTTTGTCTTTAGCATCGTGTATTTTGTTTAATAGTGAATAGTTGTTGGTCATGTGGTTGCTTGCGCCACTATCAATATACTAACCTTCACAAATGTTGTTTTTGATATTCACTTTTTCTTTATGCTTTGCGCGCGATTTTCTGTCAATGTGGTTGTTGGTGTTTATTTGACTGTTCGCCTTCATTGCAAACAGAACCTCTCCTCTTTCGTTGGTTTTCTGTAATTTTCTGTTTGATTCTTCTTTTTAGTTTTGTTGGGACAATTTCTAGAATAGTGTCCAGTGGCTTTACAACTGTGACATTGAAATTTGGCAAAGCTTTTCTTATGCTTGAATATAGAGCTTTTTCCCTATCAACAATATCAAATTTTGCGTCTTGAAGAAGTAAATTCTTTACCATATCTATGGTTTGTTTTCTTTAGAATTTTCGACTGCCATTACCAATGGCCTGAAGTCGTTAGGCAATCCAGCTAACATTAATGAAGCAGCTAATTCGTCGTCGATATTTAACTCTGCATTTCTCACCTTCAGTGCAATCACGACGATGTTGTTTATATATTCCTGCATGGAATCATGACTTTCAAGTCTAATGTTAACTAATGTTTTAGCAGCTCTACTTTTCTGGTTAGTCCAGTATCTTCTACGCGTTCATAAGTGCGGTCCATGCTTCCTTAGCTGTCTTGGCACTCGCAATGTGTCCAAAATTGCTAGGATCAACCATGAGCGTGATCTCAGCCAAATCACGTTCGTTCAAGTCGACGTCTTTATCGCTTGCAATACCTTGTTCGACCACTTTCCAAACTCCTTTAATTACGAGACAGGATTTTGCTTGTCGCTTCCATACATCGAAATTCTCCCTGCCACGCAGCCTTTCCAAGTGAAATGACGCAGGTAAAGTCGAAGAAGACAACATTTTATCGCGAAAAACTTTTTGCCCGTATTAATTAATCACGTGGCATAAGGCCCATAACCTGTTGTGTTAAAGTTTTTATTGCAAGTAAGAGAAAAGGAAGTAATTCATTTTGACATTTGTTCTTAGAATTTTTGAGTATATATCTATATTACAGGGTTGTAATAAATGGTACAAAGTGCATGAGTATCGTTCCTTTACAACAACTTTAAACATACATACTTACATACCTACATACAAATCGACACAAATATGTACGTACATATTTGTGTTGATTTGTAACGTCTGCATGCAAAATTGGTTTAGTCGCGCGGTGCGCACACATCTGTATTAAATCGTGTGAATTGCGCTATCAGCAACAATTAGTAAATGCCCCGTTTTGGGTGTTAAAATTTAGACACATTTTGTTACAGGGTGGCACATTAACTAGTTTACTCATTTGGCATTGAAATTGTGGCTGTTTACACTACATCTCCCTTTTTTCAGAATGCTTATTCATTTGGCGAATGCATGCGCACTATGTTTTTATTTAGTTAAATATAAATTAATTCTATATTTTGTATTTTATGTTTATAAGTTGAAAATTTACTTATTCTATTAATTTAAGTCTATTTTTGTGTATTATTGTTTTCTTATTGTTTATAGTATCGCTATTTTCTATGTTGTCAGAAAATTTTGCTTATCATTATTTCCTATTCTAGACGGGATTAAAGTGTAATTATTTTTATTTGTATCTATGCTTTCTACCATATAGTGTATTATAGTAAAATTATTATTTTTATCTATATTTTCTACCTTTTAGATTATTAATAAAATTATTTTTCCTATTGATATTTTCTATTCCGCAGAGTTATTAAAAAAATTATTTTTCCTATTGATATTTTCTATTCCGTAGGTTATTAATACAATCCTATTCTACAGGGCCCCTATATATCTACTATCCATTTATGTATCTAGATCAAAAAACCCTATTATCTAAAACTATGACCTAGATGAGAACGGTTAAACAAAGCTTTTGTATTGGTAGTCCATTTCAAATTAAAATTGAAACGTATAGAATAAGATAATGGTTAAGTCATCATAGGTTGAAAATTGACATTGATCGAAAAGCGGGATCTCTGACGAATTATATACAGTAGATTGGGTAGATTCAGTTGCTGCTTGGGCAAGAAGTAGTTATATAGTGATAAGTGGTTAAACCAATGGGTACAGTGGATGCAAAAATTTTTCATACCATTATCATTTTTTCCAGCAATATTTTGAGATCTTATGTGTCATGCGGTTTTTGGGTGGCCTTCCCAGATGGGATCGTCATTATTTTTATGAATAATTTCTTTATTTTTGTCGACATTTGTCACATGCATAACTTTTTGGGTTAATGCAAATATTAGATCTTTGAGAACTTGGGTACCTATTTTATTTTTATTTTTAAATATGCTTACTCGAGTATTCATTATTCTTGACCAATTTGTCTTCTAAGAGACAACTGTCTCTTTCTCTTACAAGTCCTAGATTGCCGGCATTTTTCAGCCTGGTTGAATATTGTCCTAAGTCAATAACTTCCTCAACAATCCGGTTGCGTGTATTATTATCCTACACACTTTCTATCCTTTAGATGAAAACGAGCGCGACATGTTTAATTGCAATTTTTTTTATTTATAAGCGCTTTATTTATAATAAGTCTCTCCTTGTGACTCTTCGTTTCTTCATTACTGTTGGTAATAGTGTTTGTTCGGCTTGAGTGCGTCTGAACCGGCAGTGGGTAAGTGCAGACGGGTCGATCTCGGGATTGTTTGTTCACTCAAAAGAAATAAACAAGAACACGGGAGGATTTTCCTCTTATAATATATGATTTAATGATGAAAGGTAAGAAATGTACAGTGCAAAATTGAATAAGTGATTTTACCTGTATATATATCAAATGACGATGGTGATCCTGGGCGACGTGAACTGCTTGGCGGTCAATAGAGAAAAGGCCGGTTATCCCGTTAAGGACAACCGCTAAGCCGCGAAAAAGTCCTCTGGGGTTAAGGAGGGGAAAGGCCACACATACACCACCCCCACATATACGTGCATGGGTGCTGACAACCTGCACACACACGTGCATGTGTATGAAACGCATGCATGTGCATGCATGCACACAAATGCGGCGTGAGTGTGGGTGGCTGGAAATATTGTTAAAAACGTTAGGGAGGGTCGCCGTCAATCAGGTAAAAGTTAGCCATTGGGCTTAAACATGCCGCTTCTTGCGGTACGCAACCTCACAGTTCGCCAAGGATCTGCGACCATGAAGAAGAGAGAGAAAAAAAATAAAAACTTATAACTAATTATATCGAACTTAACATAGCGACGGCCAGTCCCGCCAGCTTGGCAGCACGCAAGATGGTTTGCGTAGTGTGCGAGCTTGGTTGCTGCTGCCTCGGTCCTTCGCCACTTTTCCCTTCCCGTCATGGTTAGAGGCCTGAGCCATGTGTTTGCCTATAGCTAGGGATTGCGAAAAGAAGTAAGAAGATATATGTGTTGATATTTCTTGCCGTTTATTACAAACTCATTGGAAATGAACAAACAAAAGAATTTTGTATGACGAAAATTCAATAAAAAATAGCGTATTGTAACGAGAAAAGATCGTGAACGCACACCCTCCATTGTGAATTCATACAAGTGGCGAAGGTTGGATAAAAACGTTCGCAATAGTAAACAGCCTCAATCACGTGTTCAATCGCTGTTCGATTACTTAAATCATTAGCTTAACTGTGGTTTTCAAACATTTTTGTAGACGACTAGTATATTGCTTTATTTACATAATTTAAATGCCTGCATAGCTGGTTACTCAAATTTAATCTATAAACTTGATTTTAGAAATGAATATTAATATGTAGTCTGATTTTCTGTATACAAATTTAAAAGAAAAGCTGATTTGAAACAAATGTGCAATTCATGGCAATTCAATTTAATAACGGCGAACAAAAGAAAAAGAAACCTTTCTTCCATTCTCTGGCCATTCGCGACAGCCGTTCTCCCTGTCAGCTATTATTTGACACGTATGTATGGCAATGGAGGAATAGAAAGATTTTTCGCTTGTACGAATTCACAATGCACACCTTTTGCAACTGTGTACAACAGAAATTCAATAAAAATAACAAAGTATAAAAATTCATGTGTTTTCGGTCATTACCGAACATTTTGATGTTAGGCCTTGGTTGTGCCCGAGAGTACCCAACCGAAGATGGTACTCTGAGCTAGCAAAGGGCCAAACGTGGTGGGCAGAATCCCTGGTAATATTATCTCCGCATATACATCTGTTCCTAGGACGAGGCGGATCGAGGCGGATGTATGGAACTGCGGATCCGCCAGACGGAGATGTGCGTACGGGGCTGCGATAGCGCTTTCGATGCTGGTCGTGGGTGTCATGCGCCGAAAATTGGATACAGACCGCAGCATGGGTCGCAATTCTTTTGTTTTGTCCGTGTCTTCCTCTGATTCGTAGTAGGCATCCTGCTTGCCCGCCAATGTTGCTGGCAAGGGAGTTGGAGCTCCTGGGCGAGCTCATCTGCTATCACGGTGGTGGGGGAGCATCCGTCAATTAAGGCACGGACGAGGTGTAGCCGACCCCCCGCTTCTATCTTCACGACCGCGGTGTGTGTGATCGCTACCGTTGGTATCATGGTGGCGGTGCGGCTGAATGGGGGGGCTAGGAGCCCTGCCCGGAAGGCGGACACTGTGGTGAGCTGCAGCGAGTTGGATCCGTGGCTGCGATCTCGTGGCTGGTGATGGGAGTGATGTCGTTGTTGCAGTCGAAGAGGCCTTGTCTCCGCTCTGCGGTCGCGCGATTGTTGTCTTCGTTGAGGCTCCTTGGTTTGCTGGCGAAGAGACCAGTCTCCGCTCGGCCGTCACGATATATGGCGCTGGAGCCGCTTCCTCTCATGCTACAAAAGCGGTCGAAACGATTTGGCTGCTGGTCTTGTGTTCGGGCGAAGAGACCGAATCTCCGCTCCGGTTCGGTGGATTCGAGCTGGACGAAGAGGCCCAGTCTCCGTTCCAGCATCTGACGCATATCATGATATGGAGTCGTCGATCCGCCTCACGTGGGGACTCCAGCTCCTCCTCAACTTGTACGCTCCATGGCTTGGAGCGGGCTTCGAGGAGTAGCTGTTCCTCTCGTCAATCGAGGAGATGTGTAGCATGGTGTGGTGTTTCTCCCGCCGCAGTTTTTGCATCTTCGCTTGGCTCGGGCACTCGTTAGAGTGGTGATCTAGTGCCAGGCAATTTCCGCAGTGGCTCCCGACGGATCGCTACGTAGAGGCGCCCTCGGGTTTTTTGGCCCGAAAGATAGGGCACAAGCGTATGGGGTGCGTTTAAAATACTCGGATTCCAGTGAATAACGCGTTGTGTTCTCGGCGGCATTCCGTTGCATAGCAGCAAAACGACCCATTTTTCTGAAAGGAATGCAGTGGGTATGAATAGGTCGCGTCCTTACGAAGTGTAGGGGCGAGTGGTCCGTAATTATATTATTGATATTTGGGAAGTTTTATTAGCGCGTGCGTAGGGGAAAACATCTGTCGCTGCATAAAAAATATTCATATTTGGCGCACATTATGTGCATGGCCTCTTTCCCGCACGTTATGTGCCTGGGTCTTTAGTGCCTTATTTTGTTTATTTCGTGTCACCCGGTAGCGTTTTAGTCAGCCACGGGCACACTAGTGCTGCAGAAAAATGAGCATTTACGATTTTCGGTTCGCACATTCTGGTACCGAACCGGGTAGAAAGTGCATAGTGTGGGTTCTTTTGAGTCGCTGTTATTTGTGTTGTTGGTGCTAAAAACCAACAACTTTCCTTCCCGCCGCAAAAAAAATGTTTGGACAGCAAAATCGTATGCTATATAAAGAAAAAAAAATAAAGGAAATGTTCGTTTTGGAAGAGGAGACAAATTTGTAGATGTATCATGTTTTTTTTGTATTGCCCTCCTACTATTTGTTCAACTTTTCTCCACTTTAATTGACGGCATTTAGCAAACGACACGGTTTCCCGAAGGGTATTTGGCTACGATACCGATTTGTCAGAAACGGGTTTTTGGGTACCCGTTTGCATCCTTTTAAGCATCCCTAATATAATGTACATTTAAACTCGGCATATATATGTACATACGTTGGTATAAGTATATGGACAGTCAGTGCACGGACTTTACCGCGTTGGTAGAGTGACCAATCTTTTTGACCCATTTTTCATTTTCTACCTACTTCTACGACTTCTGCCACCAAAACTTAGATTCTACCAATATTTCGGTATTTTCGCACTGAAAACGTATACTACGATCATTTTAAAGTGTTGAATTGCCGAGCCCACCCAACTAACATTAGGAGGTGATACTGACCAAATCAGTAAATTTTGAAAAATGTGTGAACAACTTAAACAGGAAATAAATTTTTGATGAGCCCGCAAATATTTTCTGCGCTAATTTTCCGTTTTTTTTTCGTGAATAATTTGAACGAAAATAAAAAGTTTTACGTAACGATAACATGCCGAAATCGGTTATTTTGTGGCAGTATTTTTGGTATTTGGAATATTGTTGCTGTGATTAGACGTTTTGGTACATGTTTGTCAGTATTTCACTATCACGATACAGGAAAAAAGTGAGTATCGTATAGGCATAAGCTATGTAGGTATATACAAAATGTACATGTAATTTTGTCTTGTTTACGTGTTTTAAAGGTGTCATTTCCTTGAAATGCGCGTTATTTGTTTCACAATACATTATTAATTGTTAGGTGCAAATATGAACTGTAGCTGTTGTTTTCTTGGTAAAAACTACCAACTACTACTATTTTAATTTTTTTCGTCTACCACCATTCCCTTTTTAGAATTCCGCTCACTGGTACCAGCATACCAACGGCAAAGACAAAGAAAACGCACATTCATACATACCCGTGTATAGAATGTAAAATTCCTATGAATTGAAACAACGGGAAATGTATCAAGTGATTTTCCGTTCTTTCATTTCATTTTTTACTACGGCGTGGCCTGGAGTAATATCTAAAAAAAAATTACATTGCTTGAGATATTTTAGAAATTATGGGTAAGCCAAGAGGTCTTCGCACAGCCAGGAAGCATGTGAATCATCGCCGCGATCAGCGTTGGGCTGATAAAGATAACAAAAAGGCAAATTTAGGAACAAGATGGAAGGATAATCCTTTTGGTGGAGCATCTCATGCCAAAGGCATCGTACTCGAAAAGTTGGGGTTGAAGCCAAACAGCCTAACTCTGCCCTTCGTAAGTGCGTGAGGGTACAACTCATCAAGAATGGTAAGAAAATTACTGCATTCGTACCCCGTGACGGTAGCTTAAACTACATTGAGGAAAATGACGAAGTGTTAGTTGTTGCTTGTGCTGTGTGTTATCACGTTAACAGATTTCTTAAGATTTTCAATAGGCAATTCGGGTATTAGCAGCGTAGTAAAAAATTTTCACAAATATTTTAATCTATAAAAAGTAAGAAAACTAAATTACTAAGCTAATAAGCTAAAAATAGTACAATATAGTAAGAAAGTTCGTCATCCAATCATAGTAGAAAGTGTTGCAGAAGAAACCTATAAACTATAACCCCAAAATATAGAGGAGAAAAATGAGTCTAGTCTGGACTTTGATTGCTACATTTCAGATATTGTTGTAGTACTCCTTTTAGTCTTACTTGTAGCAAGTCCAAGCAAATGGAATGGGCTATTTAAATCAAAGTTTCTTGCAATGCTGGCACAGCAAGCGCATCTTTATTTCTTTCTTATTATGGGCGTCCTTATATTATTCCTTTTGGATGCCATACGTGAAATGCGAAAATATGCAACACAGGAATCGGTTGGTCATGAACACTTAAATGTTGAAATGCAGCATAGCATGCGTTTATTCCGTGCGCAGCGTAATTTCTACATTTCTGGATTTTCAATTTTCCTTGTGCTCGTAATACGCCGTTTGGTGACATTAATTTCTGCACAGGCTACACTATTGGCACAAAGTGAAGCTTCAATGAAACAAGCGTAAAGTGCCACAGCGGCAGCAAGAACATTGATGGCTGAAAAGAGCACTGAGAAGGGAAAGGAAGTTGGTTTATGATAGGTTCTGTTGCAACACATTGTTGTTGTTGTTGCTGCTCTTGTTCTAGTTTACTCTACTCCATTTCCATTTCATTTTTTAAGTATCGCCTCCAATTGTGCCATAGAAATTACTAATATATTGGGATTTTGTATAATTTCCGGATAAGCAAATGCTTCTGGTAAGCGCAATTCTGGTCTGGTCGTTATCCAAAGTGGTATTTCTCGTACGGGGGATGCTATCACAGCGCGTAATCTATCCTTTGGCACTAATATTGGGTCTGGTACTTTCCATTGTGTATTTCTAATCAATAATTGTAATTGTGTTAATGGATCTGGATCTTTATCGATTAATAAAGCAGCAGCAGTTGGTTGGGGGGGCATGCGTTTGACTACCAACAACACCAGGTTCTTCTACGACTTTGTTAACTTTAATATTATTGTTGCTACGTATACATTTTCATAGGCTCATCATCACTATTATCATCAATAACAACTGTTTCAATATAATTTGTTGATGTAGCATAACTACTATTACAATCATTATTAGTTGTTGGTGGAGTTTTTATATTACGCTGTTGCGTCTTTCGGATATTAATTGGTTCCATTTGTTGCTGGTGCTGCTGCGCCACTGTCACTCTATTGGTGGCAGATGTTGGAACGTTATATGCATTCAATTCATAAATTGTTCTAATATTAAATTTTGTATTGCTTCTGATGTGGTCTCTATAGCGGGTAATTCACCTTGTTGTGGTGAGTTAATAATATCTGAACTTGATGTCACAGCACATTCACGTTTCTTATAGCTTAAATCTTTGGGTGTTTCTTCTATAATAACATCATCATCACTGCCACTTTCTTTTAGGACAAGATGTACGGGTGATTCTAATGCTGTCACTTCCTTCGTATTTCCAGGGGTTTTGACAACACTTTCAACACCGTCATCGCTCAAACATACTTCCTCAACACTTGACGAATCTTTTTCATAGGTATCCATAAAATGATTTGTTTGAAAGAGTTCACCATTCAAACCTTCAATTTCACCCGCTTCATTGAAAGATTAACATTTTGGTTAATCGCGAACCGCATCGTCGATTAAAGTATTATGTTGCGGCAATGGGACAATATTACTCATTAAATCTTTGTGATTTTGTTGTCGTTGTGTTACACCATCAATTGAGATATTAGCATTTAATGCAGATGTTTGTGTAGGTATTTGTTGTTGATGCATGGCCTCTGCTTCCTTAAGTGCTTCTTCATTCGCCTGTATTAGATTGTTTTCACAACTTCGTTTAACAATTGAATCGATTATATCAGCATCGATATTCGTTAACGCATTATCATGACAATGTTGCATTAAATCCGCTTCATCGAATAAATCCTTAAGGTTTTTGGTATCAGCATCCATTGTATTGCCAAAATGTGCATTTAAGGTTTGTAATCTTGCGGAATCTGGTAGATTATGTGCCACTACGTCCGCACCATCATCGTTATCATTGCAATTCGCTAAGTCCAATAAATTATCTTTGGACAAGAGATTTGTATTAAATGTACTAACAACGTTGTCATCAACACCTGCAGCAGTCTCATCACATGATGTAGAGTTGGATGCTAGCTCTCTGTTATTAACGTCGGTACGGCATGCTATGTTGATTGTTGGCAGGAAGAGTCCGGTTATAGGACAAAGCTGTAAATGCGGCGAATGATGTTGATATGTTTGAGAATCTTCTGATTCGGTTTGAACTTTAGTTTTGTTTTCATTTACTTTATCTGGAATATCTGTTGACTATTTTCGATGTTGTCGGATCGGTACGCGGTATTGCTCTCCAACCATTTGTAGTCTTTGTTATACGTATACGATTTCTTTTATCATAATCCTCACAACGCACCTCAACAATATGTGTTTCCTCTTGTTTGACCCATAAAAAGATGGGATTAACACGTGCGCACACAGGTTCATCGTCGTTGTGGTTGCTGATGACGCTGCTCTCCTTAGTGATTATAGCATCTGGCAATTTAGTGGGCGTAAGCACTAAAGGTTTATATTCGGTAGAACTTTTGACGTTGCTTTTGTTTTTGCTTTTCTTTGCCTTTGGTGTGTTTTTTTCCGTATCTTCTTTAGTTGCTACAACTATTGGTACTGATGGTGGCGCTGCGGGTGCGGTTGCTATTTCTACACGCGGATTGATTGTGCATTCATCGGTAAGATAACATTTCGGTTCATTTTTAATGTCACGTAGTAGTCCTGCCTCCGTTGTACGGCAGTGATCCTCAACCATTAAATTATAAGTAGGTTGTTTTTTTTAATATCGGAACTGCCATCGCTGTTTGTTCTTCAATCTCATGACGAAAGGGGTCACTGTTGTGATTACATTTAATATGTATTATGAATTCGTAATATTATTGTCATTACTAAAATAAAGATTAGCATTTATAACGAGTTCTGTGGCAGACCATGGATCTGCCTTAGGGTTCTGGTGTCCTCGCTCGGGGTGAGCGAGTGAATTTTGGGTTTGATTTTGTAAGAATTAAAAATAAGTGTTTTGTGGCAGATGGGGGATCTGCGTGAGGGCTTTTCTGGTATCCTCGTTATGGGAGAACGAGTGAGTGGGGCGATTTGAAATTTAAAAATTGAATGGGCTGGAGAATGCCTTTGGTTTCGGTGGCAGATGTGGATCTGCCTTAGGGTTGTTGGTTGGTCTCGTTCCGGGTGAACGAGAGCTGGGGTTGATTTTTCTGAACGGAGGGATGTGGAGGAACGGAAGGACTGTTTAGAGAACTCGT
>JARSSU010044097.1:0-16009 GCA_029619165.1 Eurosta solidaginis | reverse complement strand
TATATGTATATAGTATATATATATATTTTCGCAATTTTAGCCCCATTTTAACAGCTAGAAGCTTCAAATTTCACCGAATGCTTACGTATATAATATATATTGTTGTCAAAAAATCATAGAGATCGGTGATATATATAATATATATATGATGGTATATATAGTATATATCTCATAAATCCGATTGTTCAGATAAGAAACTTTGCGAAATTTCTGCCCCATTTTAACAGCTAGAAGCTTCAAATTTCACCAAATGCTTACGTATATAGCATATATTGTTGTCTGAAAAAATCATAGAGATCGGTGGTACATATATTATATACCCCATATAAACTGTATTTTTTTGCCCCTTTTTTACGGCTAGAAGCTTCAAAATTCATAAAATTTCATCAAATAGTTACGTTTACGTCATATATTGTTGAAATACGTAATTCGTAGTCACAGTTTTTACACGCAGACCACAAAAAACCTGAAACTTTGCATCCTCACACAAACTTCCTACCTCTTTTTTATTTTATATTTATCTTAAAAACGTTTAGGTATGTAGATCTGTTCACTATATATTTCTTCTCTTATACATCCGATTATTCGGAGATTACGAATGGGATAAGATTATTGTTCAGCTCCATTCATGAAAGGTATGAAGTCTTCGGCACAGCCGAAGACAGTCCTGTCCTTACTTGTTTTTTTTTAATTATGTTTCTTTTCTTTCTTATTATTTCTCCATTTTCCCTTCTTTGTATTTGAGTTTTCGCATAAATAAGCTCTTTTGTAAATTTTATACGAGTTTATAAAATTGTGAGGTACTTTCATCTACAATGACTTTAAGGTACGCGCACATTACGCTGCGCGACACGTAGCGGCAGCGGCGCCTCACAGAGCGACATATTTTGGCAATTCACATTAAGCGGCAATCGAGCGACACATTGCGGCAAAAGTTTGTGTTTATTATTGTTTGCAAAATGGACGACACAGTTTTTGAAGCTGTAAATATTTCATTTTTGTGCGAAGAAGAGGAATGGGAAAGAAAAAGGTCGTGGCTATGGGTCCAAGACATATCATCCTCAAGATACGAGGAAGGAGAGTTCCACACTTTTGCCCAGATTGAAAAAAGATGGTGCAAAATTCTTTGCATGTATTCTTATGAGGCAATTCACACCTAGCGGCAGCAGCACTGCGCGACACTTCCCAACGCGGCTTTTTTGCCTAGTTGATCAAATTTGCCGCGCTGTGCCGGTCGCGCAGTGCTGCTGACGCTAGGTGTGAATTGCCTCATAAGAATACATGCAAAGAATATTTTGTAGTGCAGTGCAGTACTGCGTAGTATAGCGGTATTTCTAGTTCCAGCAATTCGTCAATGAACATGTGTACATACATACATATGTACGTTCATATGGGTGGAATAATAAAATAAACAGTAGGAAGGCTAAGTTCGGTGTAACCGACATATCCATACTCAGTTGAGAGCTATGGAGACAAAATAAGGGAAATCACCATGTAGGAAAATGGACCTAGGGTAACCCTGGAATGTGGTTGTATGACATGTGTATCAAATGGAAGGTATTAAAGAGTATTTTAAGAGAGAGTAGGCCATAGTTCTATTGATGGACGCCATTTAGGGATATCGCCATAAAGGTGGACCAGGGCTGACTCTAGAATTTGTTTGTACGATATGGGTATCAAATGAAAGGTGTTACTGAGCATTTTAAGAGGGAGTGGGCCTTAGGTCTATCGGTGGACGCCTTTTCGAGATATCGCCATTAAGGTGGACTAGGGGTGACTCTAGAATGTGTTTGTACGATATGGGTATCAAATGAAAGGTGGTAATGATTATTTTAAAAGGGAATGGGCTTTAGTTCTATAGGTGAACGCCTTTTCGAGAAATCGCCATAAAGGTGGACCAGGGGTGACTCTAGAATATGTTTGTACGATATGGGTATCGAATGAAAGCTGTTAATGAGTATTTTGAAAAGGGGTGATCCTTAGTTCCATAGGTCGACGCCGTTTCGAGATATCGCCATATCAAACGAAAGGTGTTACTGAGCATTTTAAGAGGGAGTGGGCATGAGGTCTATAGGTGGACGCCTTTTCGAGATATCGTCATTAGGGTGGGCAGGGGTGACTCTAGAATGTGTTTGTACGATATGGGTATCAAACGAAAGGTGTTACTGAGCATTTTAAGAGGGAGTGGGCATTAGGTCTATAGGTGGACGCCTTTTCGAGAAATCGCCATTAGGGTGGGCCAGGGGTGACTCTAGAATGTTTGTACGATATGGGTATCAAACGAAAGGTGTTACTGAGCATTTTAAGAGGGAGTGGGCATTAGGTCTATAGGTGGACGCCTTTTCGAGATATCGCCATTAGGGTGGGCCAGAGGTGACTCTAGAATGTGTTTGTACGATATGGGTATCAAATGAAAGGTGGTAATGAGTATTTTAAAAGGGAGTAATCCTTAGTTCAATAGGTGGACGCCTTTTCGAGATATCGCCATAAAGGTGGACCAAGGGTGACTCTAGAATGTTTGTACGATATGGGTATCAAACGAAAGGTGTTACTGAGCATTTCAAGAGAGAGTGGGCATTAGGTCTATAGGTGGACGCCTTTTCGAGATATCGCCATTAGGGTGGGCCAGGGGTGACTCTAGAATGTTTGTACGATATGGGTATGAAACGAAAGGTGTTACTGAGCATTTTAAGAGGGAGTGGACATTAGGTCTATAGGTGGACGCCTTTTCGAGATATCGCCATTAGGGTGGGCCAGGGGTGACTCTAGAATGTTTGTACGATATGGGTATCAAACGAAAGGTGTTTCTGAGCATTTTAAGAGGGAGTGGACATTAGGTCTATAGGTGGACGCCTTTTCGAGATACCGCCATTAGGGTGGGCCAGGGGTGACTCTAGAATGTTTGTACGATATGGGTATCAAACGAAAGGTGTTACTGAGCATTTTAATAGGGAGTGGGCATTAGGTCTATAGGTGGACGCCTTTTCGAGATATCGCTATTAGGGTGGGCCAGGGGTGACTCTAGAATGTTTGTACGATATGGGTATCAAACGAAAGGTGTTACTGAGCATTTTAATAGGGAGTGGGCATTAGGTCTATAGGTGGACGCCTATTCGAGATATCGCCATTAGGGTGGGCCAGGGGTGACTCTAGAATGTGTTTGTACGATATGGATATCCAATTAAAGGTATTAATGAGGGGTTTAAAAGCGAGTGGCCCTTAGATGTATATGTGAAGGCGTTCTCGGAATATCGACCAAAATGTGGACCAGGTGATCCAGAAAATCATCTGTCGGGTACTGCTAATTTATTTATATATGGAATACCACTAACAGTATTCCTGCCAAGATTCCAAGGGCTGTTGATTTCGCCTTGTAGAACTTTTTCATTTTCTTCTACTTAATATGGTAGGTGTCACACCCATTTTACAAAGTTTTTTCCAAAGTTATATTTTGCGTCAATAAACCAATCCAGTTACAATGTTTCATCCCTTTTTTCGTATTTGGTATAGAATTATGGCATTTTTTTATTTTTCGTAATTTTCGATATCGATAAAGTGGGCGTGGTTATGGTCGGATTTCGGCCATTTTTTATATCGAGATAAAGTGAGTTCAGATAAGTACGTGTGCTAAGTTTAGTAAAGATATATCGATTTTTGCTCAAGTTATTGTGTTAACGGCCGAGCGGAAGGACAGACGGTGGACTGTGTATAAAAACTGGGCGTGGCTTCAACCGATTTCGCCCTTTTTCACAGAAAACAGTTATCGTCCTAGGAGCCAAGCCTCTACCAAATTTCACAAGGATTGGTTAATTTTTGTTCGACTTATGGCATTAAAAGCATCCTAGACAAATTAAATGAAAAAGGGCGGAGCCACGCCCATTTTGAAATTTTCTTTTATTTTTGTAATTTGTTGCACCACATCATTACTGGAGTTGAATGTTGGCATAATTTACTTATATGCTGTAAAGATATTAACTCTTCTTTTAAAATTTTAATTTAAAAAAATTTTTTTTTAAAAAGTGGGCGTGGTCGTTCTCCGATTTTGCTAATTTTTATTAAGCAGACATAAAGTAATAAGGGTAATGTTCCTGCCAAATTCCATCATGATATCTTTAACGACTGCCAGATTACAGCTTGCAAAACTTCTAAATTACCTTCATTTAAAAGTGGGCGGTGCCACGCCCAATGGCCAAAATTTTACTAGTTTTCTATTTTGCGTCATAAGCTCAACTCACCTACCAAGTTTCATCGCTTAATGCGTATTTGGTAATGAATTATCGCACTTTTTTGATTTTTCGAAATTTTCGATATCGAAAAATTGGGCGTGGTTATTGTCCGATATCGTTCATTTTAAATAGCGATCTGAGATGAGTGCCCAGGAACATATATACCAAATTTCATGAAGATACCTCAAAATTTACTCAAGTTATCGTGTTAACGGACAGACGGACGGACGGACGGACGACTGTGTATAAAAACTGGGCGTGGCATCAACCGATTTCGCCTATTTTCACAGAAAACAGTTAACGTCGTAAAATCTACTCCCCTACCAAATTTCAAAAGGATCGGTTAATTTTTGTTCGACTTATGGCGTTAAAAGTATCCTAGACAAATTAAATGAAAAAGGGCGGAGCCACGCCCATTTTGAAATTTTCTTTTATTTTTGTATTTTGTTGCACCATATCATTACTGGAGTTGAATGTTGACAGAATTTACTTATATACTGTAAAGATATTAAATTTTTTGTAAAAATTTTACTTTAAAAAAAAATTTTTTTTAAAAGTGGGCGTGGTCCTTCCCCGATTTTGCTAATTTTTATTAAGCGTACATATAGTAATAGTAGTAACGTTCCTGACAAATTTCATCATGATATCTTCAACGACTGCCAAATTACACCTTGCAGAAGTTTTAAATTACCTTCTTTTAAAAGTGGGCGGTGCCACGCCCATTGTCCAAAATTTTACTAATTTTCTATTCTGCGTCATAAGTTCAACTCATCTACCAAGTTTCGTCGCTTTATCGGTCTTTTGTAATGAATTATCGCACTTTTTCGGTTTTTCGAAATTTTCGATATCGAAAAAGTGGGCGTGGTTATAGTCCGATATCGTTCATTTTAAATAGCGATCTGAGATGAGTGCTCAGGAACCTACATACCAAATTTCATCAAGATACCTCAAAATTTACTCAAGTTATCGTGTTAACGGACGGACGGACGGACGGACGGACGGACATGGCTCAATCAAATTTTTTTTCGATCCTGATTATTTTGATATATGGAAGTCTATATCTATCTCGATTCCTTTATATATGTACAACCAACCGTTATCCAATCAAACTTAATATACTCTGTGAGCTCTGCTCAACTGAGTATAAAAATTATGTGTACACAGTGTTGTATTTAAATGTAATATAAAAAATGTTAAAGTGGACATGTCATTACTTTGAAAAGTGCGCACTTTTCAAAGTAATGACATGTCCACTTTCACATTTTTTATATTACATTTAAATACAGAATTTTCCCATTCGGGATTCTGAGAAGCAGAATTTTAAAAAAGCAGGATTTAAAAAAAAACAGGATTTTAAAAATCAGGATTTTGCTTTCGGGATTTTGCAAAAACAGGATTTCGTTACCAACCCATATTGAATAGATCCCTTTAAAAATATATTATATATGTATACATATAAATGGGGGTGGGTGTCAACAGATTTCGTCCATGGCAACTTAATCGTTTGAGATGTATGAACAATATTCGATATTTCAACCCATACAGGAAATTTGGTTATTGTAGCTGCATTATTAACTGAATGATCAGTTTTAGTGGCCGTGGTTATCGTCGGAACTGACTCGCTTTAAATAGCGATGGAAGATATGTAAGTCATCTTGAAATTTACACAAGTTATCGTGTTCACAGACGGACGGCGGACATGGATTAATTAATTTATTGTCTTCAATCTGACAATTTGGATATATGGAAGTCTAGGTATATCTCGATTGTTTCTGCCGTTAAAAGCTACCGTTATGCGAATTAATATAAATTAATATAATCGATGGTCTTTGCTTAGCTGAGTAGGTATGAAACAGGTATGCATAAACTGCTTACTACAAGAATGGTTTTGCTAAAATGAGATAATATCAACTAGTAGCTAAACATTTGCTATCAGCTCTTAGATTTCTAAGCAAAAATAAGCGCTACAGTTGTGAGGCGCATTTTAGATTTATCAGACTTTTTATTTTTAAAGAGTAATTTAGTATAATGTGGAATTGTAAGAATAACCAACGCTTAAAATGTTTCCCTCCAATTTCCTCTTCACGATCATCCACCACGCCTTCTCTCTCTTTCTCTAGACCATATTCTGCACTGCACATCGCCGTGCCATTGCGACACGAATACAAACTCTACGGAAATAACATTTTACACACATTGCTAAATAATCACATTATTTTAATACTTAAATTAATATTACTCATAATAACGAAAATAATGATTCAATTATATTCTTCACTTTGCTTCTGATAGCTTGTGGCCTCTTTTGAAAATTCTGCTGAATGCTCATTTCCATCATAGTCTTCATGTTCATCCTCATTATCATAACTCTCTTCAGACTCATCATTCGACTCTTTATGCTGCACGTGCTTTTCATTGTCACTTTCATTTTCGTCATTCTCTTCATAATCTTCGTTCACTTCATAATCACCTTCTTTACCTCCATTGTCATCGTAATTATTTTGTTCGATATCCGGCTGAGGATGCTGTACCTGATGTTGGGCTGCATGAGGATAGTTCCACAAGGGTGCCGGATAAGGTTGTGATGGTGGCTGCTGACCGTGGACCATTGTGTCAAGGCCATTAGTTGTAACTTCAGCCTTAAAACCACTTATATCATCCGCAGTGTATTTGACCACACGCAAACTACCGTCTGGATCGACGACGCTGTTGGCATTGTTTCAAGTCAAGTCATGTCAAGTTCATTGAAAATGGAATAGTTTTAATGTTTGCCGCAAGTGTGTCGAGATGAAAAATAAAATAAAAAGTATAACGAAAATAAATCGATTCATGGGTACTAACCGGTTAATCAAATATATTATTTTGCTTGCCTACCCAACCTGTATGAACCACGCACGCATCACCATCACGCATCTCCTGACGACTTTTGCAACAGACGCGCCTGCGCATCTTCAACTCCATATGCAAATTCATATGCCGGTTTGGCTATGTAGTCGAAGCGTGGCCCACCACCGCCTCCGCTAGTCAATCCATCATTTACAACTACCTTTTGTTCGGGACCAGTTACTGGGCCTGAAAAACGCGAATATGAGTAACCTACTGCCTGACAAACTGGTGGGGTCAGGACGAAACACACCATTATGAGTATTAAGGTGGCGAGGAGAGAGTTCGATGGGAGAAGCAAACGCATCTGTAGACTATATGGCATCATAACAATACGGAACTGGAATTTTAACATTTCATTGCGTGAATATTCGCGATATTTTTGTTGCAGTTTACATTGTTGATGTTGTTGATTAAGTGATTGACGATGTTGATGACAAGTCATGTCTCCGTTAGTGTGTGATGTTAAATTCGATGATGTTGGTGGTGATGCGTGGCATAACTCCTTGTTGACAGCAGCGATTTGCATTATGTTGCGTAAAAGTGGAAGAATATTAAGAAGTAAGTGGGTAACTATCACTTAGTATTAACGAAACTCTATTAAAATTTCACGTCTATTACAAATTCACTAAACTCTTCTCAATTTTTGTTACGTCTATTTAAGCTCCATGTCACTTCTCTATTGGTAGTCCATTCAAACTAAGCGCGTCTTTTCACACTTTTAGCTTATTTATAAAGTTTATGTAAGTTTACTAAAAAACTGTGACAGTTTGAAATTTTTCTTGGTCTTATTTTATTTTTGCGCGAATACCACAAAATATTGGTAATATTGTAATTGAAATTTTATGCTTCGTTGGACAATATTGGAAGTCTTTACTATTACAATATTCCTGCAGTTGCTGCAGAAGAAGAAATAAGGGAAAATTC
Organism: Eurosta solidaginis; assembly: GCA_029619165.1. Taxonomy (NCBI): domain Eukaryota; kingdom Metazoa; phylum Arthropoda; class Insecta; order Diptera; family Tephritidae; genus Eurosta; species Eurosta solidaginis. The sequence goes on along the minus strand of JARSSU010044097.1, from coordinate 7,973 downwards.
ATATTGTAACACTTTTGTATATATTTTATCAGATTTTCCATTTGCAAGTAAACTATTTGCAGTTATGTAATATCAGCTATTCTTCATCCCAAGGTTTTAGCAGCCTTGCTGATGCAAGTCTACGTGCACAAAGAATCATTTGGCTTATCATAAAACATAATTCCTGCCATTCTTAATTGAGAATATTTGCGACTCTTGCGAAGTTCAATAGAGCAATTCAATTGTCTCATCTTAATGGCGAATGACTAATCAGAGGGCTATATTCTAAACTGCGGGACCTTCATTCACTAGGAGTGAAGTTTACACAGCTTCTGAATTTTTTTAAAAGCTGGTAACCCTACAATACAGGTACTCGGCACATAATTGAGTAATTAAGGCTTGGTTTCCTCCAAAATCGGTACCGTTATGTTACGATCGCTAAAGAGCGGCCGTTTCTAGCGGCAACGGGTTGTTTTATGCCCGGCCGCTATATTACGTTACGGTGAATTTCACCGTCTTCTTAGTTTCCACATAATTACTTTTACATTGCAATATTTTTGACAACGTACTCTACCGCTATGTAACTGCCGCTATTTAGCGACTCCGCTGTACGTCACCGATAATTTGGTCTGCAATTATCGTCTTAATCACTTTTACATTGATGTCAGGTCAAAAGTAACGCGAGCGCTTTCTCAAAATCGTTCTTACCTTTAATGTTTTCGACCTCCCCTCTATGTTATTTATATTTTGAAGTTACTTGTTGATGTATGCTTTTGTTATCGCTGACAAAACATATGCAACAACAACAATACAGGTAACTAGTTGCCTATTACCAGTACCGATAACCCTCTGTTGCTGTTGTTGCTCCTGTAGTGATAAAGACACTCCTCGAAGGTTTTGCGGAGTGCTATCGATGTTGATGATCCTTTCGCCACAGGAAGGTGAGGTTGACGGTTGGGTTATAAATTGCGCTGTCAACCCCTTGAATCAATTTGGTATTTTAATCGCCTCTTATAACAGGCACACATGCCGCGGCTATATTCTAAGACCTTAATCCGCTTGGAGGATTACCTTCTGTAATTTTGCTTTTTTCACTAATGAAAGGCATCCTTTTTATTAAAATTATATTTATTTAGCAAATATGTAATATTATTTGCTATATTTACAAAATTTCTCTATTAAACTTACAAATCTGTGGCAATTTGAAAAAACGACCTAATTCGAGTTAGGATAAAAGTGATATTCTGCCTTCATAACAGAAATCCGTTACAGATCTCCCTGTGTTACTTACTCATAGCCCTAGCGCCAAATGGCTGCTACAAAATATTGGAAGCTACAATGGTGAATTGTGACTACCTTTTCATATAAAGGTCTATGTATCACCATTATCCTTGCTCGAATTAGCTTGTTTTTTTCCAATTGCCAGAAAAAAATATGTATACGAACTCATCAATATAATCAAAATGAATACATTTATTTCAATTTAACTAACCGTCTTCGAATTTGTATTTAGCTGGAGGTAAAAAATGGTTGTTCCATTTTTATCATATTGGAGTACTAATATGACAATTATAATAATGTTTAGCAGCGATCTATGATAACTTTATGTACAAAATATTTAGTGGTCTGCTGCCAATCGGGAATGCAATTTAAAGCAGCTAAGATAACAGTGGTTAGATAGCTGATCTCATTAATAGTTGGTGTCACTGTTGCTAATTTCAATTTGTAGGTGTTGGTACTACGGATGTGGAAAATAAATATATATGGCTTTTGTACCGATCCCCTTGCTTGGTGTATCAATCCTAGGTGGTGCTCCAGCTATCAAAGCCACTTCCCTCTTTCGAGTTTCCGTATTTACGAAGCACATTAATCATTTGCTACATGGCACAAAATGTTTTTCAGAAAACCCCATCCTTCATAAATTCTCTATTATATGCTAAAAAAATTTGAAGTTATCGGAATTTAAAGACAAACAATGTACAATTTAGCATTATCACCTTCCTGATTACCCTTATTATTTGTGGAATGGTTGTTTGGTTGAGATTTTGGCGTCTCATAGCCCTCGCAAGTAACGTTAAAAGGAAGATACCTCGTTGCCAATTGTTTAAAACCATATGCATAACTTTATAACTTTTCTGTAAAACAGATACCTACAACTCTTTTTAATACGTTTTCGGTATTGGTGTCAGCTGATGGATAGACCACGCCAGGACAATCGATTAAGAATATACGTTTCATTAAAAGTTATTAATTGTCTCTAGCAGACCCAGCAGACCCAGCAGACAGATTCAATTACTAGAGGTTTGTTCTCCAATGATTGGCGGCCACCGTGGTGTGATGGTAGCGTGCTCCGCTTACAACACCGTATGCCCTAGGTTCACACCCAGCAACATCAAAATTTTAGAAATAAGGTTTTTCAATTAGAAGAAAATTTTTCTAAGCTCGGCAGTGTTTGGCAAGCGCTCCGAGTGTATTTCTGCCATGAAAAGCAGATGCCGTTCGGAGTCGTAAAACATGTAGGTCCCGTCCGGCCAATTTGTAGGGAAAATCAAGAGGAGCACGACGCAAATTGGAAGAGAAACTCGGCCTAAAATCTCTTCGGAGGTTATCGCGCCTTATATTTATTTATTTTTTTTATGTTCCCCAATGATGATAGAGCTTTGGCACTCCATAATTTAAAAATTTCAATCCCCTTTAGCGAAAATTGTAGTAGAAAAGTACCTGTAGTAGTATATTAGTAGTCATAATAAATTTGTAAATGCCAACAGACTTTGGGGGAAATAATTTATTTTCTACTAAATATTTCGTGAATTGATAAATAGTTATGCTGCTTTGGTTATTCTTTTAGAATTTGTATGAAGAATTCAAAATCTCCCTATCTGCGCAAAAGTTAAATGCATTTTGACATAAGAGAGAGTTAAAGAAAAGCATTCTGAGATACTGAGGTTACAACATGGACGTTCCAAATGTCGACCATTTTGAATATCCACGTCAATGGCACTACGCTACCGACTGTCTTACACTCCAAAATCTTGGGTATAACGTTCGTTCAGGATCTAAATTTTGGTGAGCATGCAGCCGCAATTGTACCGAAAATCCAGAGCCGTAATAAAATCCTCAAATCTCTTGCTGGCAGTACTTGGGGAAAAGATTAAGAAACTCTCATTACCACTTACGAAGCAATTGGCCAGCCGATTGCATGCTACGCATCCCCTATATGGTCACCAAGCCTAAAAACTACTCACTGGAAGAAGCTACAGGCCTGCCAAAATACTGCCCTCAGAACCGCCACGGGCTGTCTTCTTATGTCCCCAGAACACCATATACATAATGAGGCGAGAATACTCCCCATCAGGGAGAGAAATGAAATGCTAACCAAACACTTCCTGTTGAATACCCAGAAACCTGGGCATCACAACAGACATCTGATTGATGAGCCAACACCGCCCAGGAGCTTAAGAAGTCATCCCCGTAGGCTTTATGAGGAAATACGGCACCTGAGAACTCAGCCGTATGAAGCCAAAAAAACACAAGCAGGTCCTCAGTGAACTCCACAAACAGGCGTCGGACCTTTATGCCGGGAATTGCCCGGTGAATCCAGTACTCAAAGAACAATACCCAAAACTTGCGGAAGAGGAACACACACTCCCCAGGGAAACGCGAGTCACTCTAGCTTAACTTCGATCTAGATACTGTAACAGGGTAAACTCTTACCTATCCAGAATCAACCCCGACATACAAAATGTATGCCCTGCTTGCAATGTGTCCCACACATGAGTCCAACCATCTATTTAATTGTAATGTGGAACCAACGCCTCTAACACCCCTCTCATTATGGTCCCACCCCTGTTGAAACAGCAAGTTTCCTTGGACTCCCGTTAGAGGATATTGATGACAATTTGTGAGCGGTCGCACCTATTGAATGGGGCGAAACACTGCTATAACAACAACAACAACATTGTTGTTATACATAGGACATCATCTGCATAAGTTTCTCGTAGTTGCTAGTGGCGAGAGGGTATTTTATTTTGGTGGAGTGTGCGGATTGCTATGATAGTTAGTTGTTTGCTTTTAAATGCATTCAAGCCTTTGTTTGCAAGCAGTTATTTAAATTTTATTTTATTAATTGTTAGTCCATCCTGATGCCGGGTTGTTTAAATATTTCCCCAAATAATTAATAAAATAAGGTTTAATAATTGCTTGCAAAAAAGTGCATGAATGCATTTGAAAGCAAATGGGCAATCCTCGCTTTGCATTAACAACTAACTATCATAGCTAATAACATAATAAAAAATTTTAAGAATTAAAGACATTCAAAGATGAGCGTTGTTCCGCTCCTTTTCGAAAACCGTACAAGTAATTTTTTTGGTTATAGAAAATATTTTTTTTAAAATATGCGAGTACTCTTATTCACTGAGCTAACTTGTACATGTAAATTTTGTAAATAATGTTCAATCAAGTATTCTGTTAATTCAAGAACAATAAACCCAATTTGCTGATTTCACTTGCTTAATTTCTTTCGGTGTACTACTCACTAGGACTGGCTCACTCATCTCCGCCATAGAATGTAACTCTGTTTAAGTACAATCTGTGTTTAAGTACAATTAAAATATGAATAAATCAATAAATGCACCGGTATTTGTTTTCATAAAATTTTATTTCATTCAGTGAATATTGAATATCACTCTTGAAATTTTTCACAGACTGTACGTTTAGCATTTACATTGCTTTGACACCTGCCTTTGATGTTTGTTATTGTAAAAAATTACCAAAATATTTTTGTTGAATTTGAGCCGCCAGCTGAATGATGTTGTTGCCGCGCCCACTGCAATATTACGTAAATGAATATTTTCGGTAGCGCATTTAACTCTGAAGTCCAGCAGTGTGGGAACGCACATTATATCCAAGCAATCGTCAACCAAAAGCTATCAAAACCACTCTTGTAATTTTTCTTTTATATGCAATGAGTTCTTACACTAAACTTGGTGTTTTTGTTGTTGTTTTTGTAGCGATAAGGTTGCTCCCCGAAGGCTTTGGGGAGTGTTATCGATGTAATGGTCCTTTGATACAGATCCGGTACGCTCCGGTAACACAGCACCATTAAGGTGCTAGCCCGACCATCTCGGAGACGATTTATGTGGCCACATTAAACCTTCAGGCCATTCCCTCCCTCCCCACCACCAAGTTCCATGAGGAGCTTGGGGTCGCCAGAGCCCCGTCTGTTAGCGAAACAGGATTCGCCGCGGATAGGTGAGATTGACAATTGGGTTTGGAGAAGCTATATATTGCGCTGGCAACCTGAAGGGTTGCGCTACACAGCCCCTTGAATGTGGTATTTTAGTCGCCTCTTACGACAGGCATACCTACCGCGGGAATATTCTGACGACCTAAGCCGCTGGGGTAACTAAACTTGGTGTGGTGTCTGTTGTAGCTTTTGTTGTAGCTGGTGGATTGGCGGCTGTGGTGCATATTGTACATACTTTCGGCGAAATAAAAATATATTCTATTCCACTAAATAGAGTAAGTGTATTTACATTAAAAAAAAATTTAAAGAAAAGCATCGAGAGAATGAAAATATGGCACATACAGAATAAATAAAAACCACAAATCGCAAAACCATTTAAGATCCTGGCTGTGTAACCTGAGGAAAAAAAATGAACTAACAATACTTAAATTAGCTAACCAATTACTAAGTCAAACCCAATGAAATTAAAACTAATCTAACTGAAACTTCCACGTTAGAACGGGATTCATAGTGTGCGGGCTAAAATGACATGAAACAAAAACGTCCAGCCATCCAATTGTCCAAGCATTGAATTGTCATTTGGCACTTGCTTATAGGGGCTCCAGCGCTTGGACTTATTAAGTATGTATACTGTCCGCTCAATAGGTTTATTCTGAACGTCATGCTAGTTAATTAAGTCAAGTTGTTTTTAGCTAAAATTCAAAACAAAGTAAAAAAAATTTTGTGTCGATAGAAATATTCAGACAACTGCACTTCGCTCTGGGAAAATTAAACAAGTAAGGAAGCCCAAGTTCGGGTGTAACCGAACATTACATACTCAGTTGAGAGCTATGGAGACAAAATAAGGAAAATCACCATGTAGGAAAATGAACCTAGGGTAACCCTGGAATGTGGTTGTATGACATGTGTATCAAATGGAAGGTATTAAAGAGAGAGTAGGCCATAGTTCTATGGATGGACGCCATTTAGGGATATCGCCATAAAGGTGGACCAGGGCTGACTCTAGAATTTGTTTGTACGATATGGGTATCAAATGAAAGGTGTTACTGAGCATTTTAAGAGGGAGTGGGCCTTAGGTCTATCGGTGGACGCCTTTTCGAGATGTCCCCATTAAGGTGGACCAGGGGTGATTCTATAATGTGTTTGTACGATATGGGTATCAAATGAAAGCTGTTAATGAGTATTTTGAAAAGGAGTGATCCTTAGTTCCATAGGTGGACGCCTGTTTCGAGATATCGCCATTAAGGTGGGCCAGGGGTGACTCTAGAATGTGTTTGTACGATATGCGTATCAAACGAAAGGTGTTACTGAGCATTTTAAGAGGGAGTGGGCATTAGGTCTATAGGTGGAAGCCTTTTCGAGATATCGCCATTAGGGTGGGCCCAGGGGTGACTCTAGAATGTGTTTGTACGATATGGGTATCAAATGAAAGCTGGTAATGAGTATTTTAAAAGGGAGTAATCCTTAGTTCTATAGGTGAACGCCTTTTCGAGATATCGCCATAAAGGTGGACCAAGGGTGACTCTAGAATGTTTGTACGATATGGGTATCAAACGAAAGGTGTTACTGAGCATTTTAGAGGAGTGGGACGCCTTTTAGAGATATCGCCATTAGGGTGGGCCAGGGGTGACTCTAGAATGTGTTTGTACGATATGGGTAGCAAATGAAAGGTGGTAATGAGTATTTTAAAAGGGAGTAATCCTTAGTTCTATAGGTGGACGCCTTTCGAGATATCGCCATAAAGGTGGGCCAGGGGTGACTATAGAATTTGTTTGTACGATATGGGTATCAAATGAAAGGTGTTAATGAGTATTTTAAAAGGGAGTGGGCCTTAGTTCTATAGGTGGATGCCCTTTCGAGATATCGCCATAAAGGTGGGCCAGGGGTGACTCTAGAATTTTTGTGTACGATATGGGTATCAAATGAAAGGTGTTAATGAGTATTTTAAAAGGGCGTGGGCCTTAGTTCTATAGGTGGACGCCTTTTCGAGATATCGACATAAAGGTGGACCAGGGGTGACTCTAGAATTTGTTTATACGATATGGGTATCAAATGAAGGTGTTAATGAGTATTTTAAAAGGGAGTGGGCCTTAGTTCTATAGGTGGATGCCTTTCCGAGATATCCCCATAAAGGTGGGCCAGGGGTGACTCTAGAAATTTTTTGTACGATATGCGTATCAAATGAAAGGTGTTAATGAGTATTTTAAAAGGCGTGGGCCTTAGTTCTATAGGTGGACGCCTTTTCGAGATATCGACATGAAGGTGGACCAGGGGTGACTCTAGAATTTGTTTGTACGATATGGGTATCAAATGAAAGGTGTTAATGAGGGTTTTAAAAAGGAGCGGGCCTTTAGTTCTATATGTGGACGCCTTTTCGAGATATCGCCATAAACGTGGACCAGGGGTGACTCTAGAATGTGTTTGTACGATATGGGCATCAAATTAAAGGTATTAATGAGGTTTTTAAAAGGGAGAGGCCCTTAGTTGTATATGTGAAGGCGTTTTCGAGATTTCTACCAAAATGTGGACCAGGGTGATCCAGAAACATCATCTGTCGGGTACCGCTAATTTTACTTATATATGCAATACCACGTACAGTATTCCTTCCAAGATTCTAAGGGCTTTAGATTTCGCCCTGCAAAACTTTTTCATTTTCTTCTACTTAATTTGGTAGGTGTCACACCCCATTTTACCAAGTTTTTTTTCTAAAGTTATATTTTGCGTCAATAGACCATACAATTACCATGTT
>JARSSU010044096.1:0-18413 GCA_029619165.1 Eurosta solidaginis | reverse complement strand
GCAATCTTATTGATAAATCTGCATCATTCAGTGATCGACTCTGTATTCTCGACACTTATCTAAGGTCTTTAGTACCTTAAAGATCAAAATAGCCCACAAACGCGCAAATGATTTAGGGTACTTGGATTACTAATCAATTGAGTTTGAAAATCGCTGAAATCCGCTTTTCTATCCAGGGACGGAAAACGCTTTTTTTCTTCAGCACCCACCACATCAAGCTTTCTTCGGTCGTTGAATCTACTGAACGACATCCCATTTAAACTAAAGTCGGGCGCACACTTTAGGGTACGTTAATTGTATCGTTAGATACTTAATTGCAGAATACTTCGCGACATACTAACGGGATAACAGCGCTGTTTTTCCTTTCTCTAGGTTACTACTCGCTCTGATAAACTACCCCTCGGGTAAATGGCTCAGATATTTGACTTTGTCTTGCACTTTATCAGATATTTCTTTACATGGGTATGAATCCTGTCACGCATTCGTAATAGTCATTTCCTGCTTCTAGCCCTACTGCTGCTAGGGAAAAGATTTTTTCCCCCTCGATCGTTCGACTTATCCTTCGTACAAATCTTTATGGAATTTTACGAGTTCCATCTAAAGTGAAGTACAGTTGGTAGGTGATTTCCGTCTAGTCACGCATCACACTGGGTCTGCCGTGATTGGTTTCTAATTATGATTGCTTACGAGTATCTCGATTCTAAGTTCGGGGTCTTGGCGCTACGTTACGATACCTACCTCTGGCTGTTAACTATCGGTTTGCTGGCGGTAGAGTTGTGCACAGCACTGATGCCCACAGGTGGATAGTGCACATTTTTTTCCGAGCATTGATCTATCTTTTTTCGGGATATTTAGCGAATGCAGAAGCACTTACTTTACAAAAGAAAGAAAAAACCCTGCCAAATCGTCCATAACACAAACAAGACGCATAGTTTCATATTCCCTTTGTAATGACTTTGTTCTCTTCATCGGTTAGATGATCAGCATAGGGTTCGACTGGTCTTCCGATACCGCAATCACTGTGTATTGGCCTGCTAGCCTCATGTCGCCTCGTTCTTAGTCTGATTCCGAATTGTGAGCCAAATCCACCTAAATTATGATGGTCATCGATAGATTATCGCTCATTGTCCGAGTACATGTTGTGATATAAACCGCGAAAATACATCTAGGTTCAGATTTTTTTAACGGCATTTTCTCGTTTTGTGTCCAAAAAATCTCGCTATATATCGCTATTAGCTCCAGGTATACGCGCTCGCACTGCCACGATCGCCAACTCATAGTAGGTGTTAAGACGGTTGCCAGCGTAGTTTAAGATTCCGAACACTAATTTTCAAGCTTAGCACCTCGTGGCTAATCCTGCTAACTTTAGCAAGGCGAACTCTAGCGATACTTATAAGCTCAGCAATGGTATGGGGTACCTTAATGGTGCTATTTCCGCTCATAATTCGATAAAATTTCCTATAAAACTTTCGAAAGTCGCCGTATAGCTACAAGAGGGATTCTTTTTAGATAAATTTCAAGTCTCTTAATGAAATCGTGTAATTTGTATCGCTAAGAATATAACTCAAGGAACTATATTGCCGTACTAAGCATTACATGCTTTCATTTGATGCACTACACTAATCTTGTTTTTAGGCTCCAATGCACACTAGCCATATCCAAAGTGGAAGTAATGAGCGGAGTTTTCGTCAAACTCCTTCGAGACAAATCAAAGATAATTTATATTGTTGGAAGTAACATATGTTCCAGTGATTCATTTTGTAATAGAAGGGGCGGATCTTGATACATACCTAAAGGAATAACATTAAAAACAAATGACAAATAACTGTTTCATACATTTATCATTTAAACGTTCTTGAAAAAAAACAAAAATGGATTGCGCTTTTCAAAACCGTTATAAATTCCATTTCATTGCAATTATTTAAATTTTCTACATTTGTCTTTTGTCATTTTTTTTTCAGTAGTAAAGTGCATGCCAGTATCCGATCTCACTCTGCCTATCTAGAATACGATTGTTATGGACAAGTAAAGCGATTTGTTGTTTGGAAAATCGATGGGAAAACATATTATGATTTGTTTTCCTCCACATTTATTATCTTTGTTTCATGTAGGATACTTAGAATTTTCTGTTCTTAGTGTGCCGCAATGCCTAAATATGGGATCTTGGGTTGTCCATAATCTCTTTATTTATCGGAGAACAATCTTCAAATCTGACTTATATTTACTAGTATACTCTTTTTTAATATTATTCCTTCTTTCAATTGGATGTTATCTGTCTAGCATTTACTTTAAATCCTTTTTTCTTTTTTTTATCTTTTTCGTTATCTTTTTTCACCTCACATTTTTCATTTATTCCATATCGGTTTATACCGATAACCGTTTACCCCGCCGGATAATAGTTAAGCCTAGGATTCGGCGGTGACCGCGAACTAAGTCTTTTTACCTCGGTCACTTCTTTTGCAAACGTTTAAGAAACCGCCAGCAGCCAAGCCACTGAAGGTAAGTCTTTCCTTAATACCAAAAATTATAAAGTTCATTTTACACTTCCGTCATCGGAAATATTGAATTGTGATTAAGTGGATTAACTTTGAATTTGCATTTGCTTTTATTTTAATAAACATTATTGTGTATCTTTTTTAACGAATTCATTTGTGTTTTCTCCTTTCTTTTCTCCCCACCATTATTGCGAGCGCGCCCTATCTGTGGTCTTGCCGCCGTAACATTTGGTCCTTACGCGCCGACGAAGTTAATATTTCGAAACGAAGCACAAATTTTACAATCAGAAATCAACCAGCACATGTGAAAAACCTAAGAGCTTAGATATTATTTACCAAAAGGTATCAAATTTACAAATTAAAATCAACCAGCGAAGAAGCAAACGAACGAGCAACACATACAGCCATAAAATCATCACTACAGCTAAAACGAATCAACTCATCATACGATATCACGTCCATTTATCACATCATCACAATAACATCACATCTACAGTCCACATAACATCGCATCAACAGTCCACATAACATCACATCAACAGTCTACATAACATCATATCAGATCACATACATTACCAAAACTTGTGTAAGGTAAGTGGTTGATTTTGCTGCACATTTTTTTTCTATATACGAACTAACGTATCGAGTGAATTTGTGATATCCATTTGCAAGTCAAAGCAAGTGGAAGCTCATTGTGTTTTAAACGCATACTTAGCGCCTTTTGATTATCGGCTAAGTCCCCCACCAGTGGTAAGACTTTTCCGACACAACTCAAGGCAAGACAGTCAGGGATTTTTCCTTTTACAACAAAATTATCACTGCACTGTGCACCCACAACTCGGTTTCTATAGACAGTCTTTTCGGTTGTTGATTTTCGGCAACAATCTACATACACTCTCACTTGGTTGATGAACTTGCAAAGAAATATCACAATATTCACGCATTCATAATATTCTGCAACCACAGAAAATTTTTTTCTAAAACATTTCACCTTCGTTGGGTGGCTTGTAGTCATTTTTGCTTAATTGCGACAATCAATCACAGAATTGTTGCAAATCGCTCATTTGTGAATACACTTAATTCATATTAATTCGAAGGCATTTAATATAGAATATTTTTGCACCGAATTATATACATATAATCAATTGCGTTATTTTTGAACGGAAATCAGTTTGTTAATCAGTTGCGAACTGAAATAATACCATAAAGCCAAAAATTAGCACTGCGTTGGGTGGCTAGCCGCTCATCACAATTGGTCACAAACACAATTTTATACTGATCGTTTTATATTATATAGCTGTATGTTTTCAGCGTTGTTTATAATAAATAATTAAAAGTGTAATTTTCCACATTAAGTTGGATAAACAAATTTATTTTCTTATTTATATTGGGAAAGATACCCTGGTTGGCTACTCGGGAATACTCAGCGTTCACTTTCACTTTGTATACACATTAAATCCTCGTCAGGATTTCTATCTGTGTTTCACATCACTACACACATTAAATCCACAGGATTTCGATTTGAGTTTCAAAGCTAGAGGTTGACACACTATATCCACATCGGGATTACATCTGCGTTTTTAAACTTTTTTAGACATGCTAAGTTTTCAGAAAATATTTCTATCTGTGTCCAATACACCTTTTAGACACATTAAATATTTGCAGACGACTTCTCTTCCCTGCATTGCACATCACTGTAGACACATTAAATCCTCGTCAGGATTTCTATCTGTGTTTGATATCACTTTGTACACACTAGAACCTTTCATGATTTCTATCTGTGCTGCATATCACTACATGCACATTAAATCCTAGTCAGGATTTCTATCTATATCACTGTATACACATTAAATCCTCGTCAGGATTTCTATCTGTGGCTTACATAATCCTCGTGAGGATCTCTATAAGTGGTTCATATCACTGGCCACACATTACATTCACGTCAAGATTTACATCTGATTCAATTCTTTTTCTTATCACTAAATTCACATAAGATTGCTTTCTGTGTTAACACATACAATCAGATCTGAGTTTCAATCCGTGTATTTTTAAAGATTTCACTTATACAGCACAATCACAGCAGGAGTGATAGCTGGACTACGTTCAAAAAAAAACAAAACACATTGATAATTTTTGCTGTGGTTGCATTTACACCAACACCACTAAGTCGTTTACCTCCAAGCTCTACACCTTCAAAGAAACAAAATATTCAGATTAATTAAAGCAATGGAGACATATATTAGATTGGCGGATTCCATAGTCGAGTTTGAATAAGACTTCAACTCCTCCTCTGCCTCTTTGTTTGCTTTGCAACCCAAGGCGATTCACTTGGAAGCCACTAGTGACCTCAGTACTGCCGCATTCCTGGCAGCTTTCGATAGGTTTGTCGCTCGGCGAGGATGTCCAAAGAACATCTACTCCGACAACGGAACCAACTTTGTCGGAGCCTCCAGAGCTCTCCGCTCAGAACTCAAAGCTTTCCTGGCGGACGCTCGCAACCAAACTCTATCCAAGTACAGTCACCAAAACCTGACATGGCATTTCATACCACCAGGAGCTCCTCACATGGGCGGACTATGGGAGGCAGGGGTCAAAAGCTTCAAGAACCACTTCAAGAAGATCGCTTTGGGTCACAAATTTACCCTTGAAGAGTTCAGCACACTACTTTGTCGAATCGAGTCCTGTCTCAATTCTCGACCGTTAAGCCCCTCCTCCAACGAGCCGTCTAATTTGGAGCCCCTTACTCCAGGCCATTTCCTCGTTGGAGGGCACCTGTTAGCTCCACCGGAGATCGCCGTCAGCGAGAATCGCGCATCACTCGTCAATCGATGGGAAAAACTTAAGGCGCTGCATCAAACCTTCTGCAAACGGTGGAAAACGGAGTATCTCACCGAATTGCAGAAGCGCGTTAAGTGGAAGCATCCACAATCAAACCTTAAACAGGGAGACCTAGTCGTCATTAAGGAGGATAATCTGCCCCCTAACGAATGGAGACTAGGTCGGATAGCCAACCTTCATTATGGCCCCGATAGCCGAGTTCGAGTCGTGGAACTGGATACGGCAAGGGGACAAACCACCAGACCAATCACGAAATTGGTCCTACTACCACCCTCCAGTGAGGGTGAGGGAGACTTGTAACTCCTACCCGTTATAACAAACCACTTAAACCAGCTCTCGTTCACCCCGAACGAGGCCAACAACCAGTTTAACCCAGCTCTCGTTCAACCCGAACGAAGCCAACAAACCACTTAAACCCAGCTCTCGTTCACCCCGAACGAGGCCAACAACCAGTTTAACCCAGCTCTCGTTCAACCCGAACGAAGCCAACAAACCACTTAAACCCGCTCTGTTCACCCCGAACGAGGCCAACAGAACCCTACCGCAGATCCACTATCTGCCACAGAATATAATTGACTCAATAACCACGATTTGGTCTTAAAACATCTAATATTTTATTACCGTAAAGGTAATATAGTTTAACATCATACCTCTTAAATCTGGTCGCGTATCAAACTCCGTTATGTTGTGCGCAGGTTCTGCATGTTCCTGTGGGTTTGGCTGTAGTAGCATTTGAAGCAGCTGTTTTGTTCAACGTTGTGTCGCCTTTAAATTAACTGACTTGAAATTAAGGTGATTTAGCTATCATTACTAGCTACTTACCATCATAAAGTAATTCCGACCACATCGGGGTGCTTGTATTCTGATAGCACTGGTAGATACAGCAAGATACTCATATGTCGTCCTCCGAGCGCGGTAGATTCGACTTCAATTTCGAAGCGCGGCCACCAAGTCCAGACCCTATTTGGCTACAAGATCGTGAATATGAGGCATTGGTATTGCCGGAATCTTCTGCTGATTTATTAATGAAACATGACTTAATAATCAAGGCATTGGGCGTATATGCAGTATTACGACGTTTTCGTCATTTAGTACGCTTATCACCATTTCGTTTTGAGGATTTTTGCGCTGCATTGACAAGTGACGAACAAAGTGCACTAATTGCAGACGTACATTTTATGTTAGTGAAGGCATTTTTACGTGAAGAAAATCTTCAGGGAACTCACTTTGGACCACTCGATCCAAAAGATACGGTGAATATAAGTTTCCTATCTAATTAATGGCATCACATGGCCGGAGGTATTACGTAGCTATGTAGAGAGCGATATAATTTTTAGTCGCGAAGTATATAATATTTTATGTGCTGCTGGCGATTATCCATTTACGTGTGTTAACGATCGTATTATAGTTTTACAATTTTTAACCGATCAATTTTTACAAGCAATGCTGTACGAGACGTAATGTTACAGAGGGTCCAATACATTACGATGATTATTGTCGTAGATGTCTAGATTAGGTGATCTATTATGCTGCGCAACATGCCCTGCTGTTTATCATCTCGAATGTGTCGATCCACCATTGCATCATATACCAACTGAAGATTGGCAGTGTAATTCATGTAAATCGCATAAAGTTAGTGGTGTTGTTGATTGTGTATTGCCACAAGAGGGACAAGGCGTACTCATAAGGCATGATACTTGGCTCGGATCGACATGGATGTAAACTTTGGTTCATAGCACGTGCAACATTCGTTGAAGGCCAACCTGCATATGATAATGACAAAATTTGGGATTATAATACAGAATCAAAACTAGAACTACTATTGGGCATACTCGATAAGGATGACTTAGAAGCTGCACTCTATAATCAAATTACTGAGCGGAAAGATGAGATTGTACGACAGATGACATTAACAGAATCCATAACAGAAGTGCATAACAAATATCAAAGACTGTCATATATGGACGAAGAAAAGAAGCAAACGTGGGCATTAAGGCGTGGCACGAATGATGAAGATATTGATATAAGTGCAAATGCCATCAGCGGCGGCGGTGGAGACAACAAAATGACACGCCTAAAAACAAGTCAGAACACAAAGGCAAAGCACGTCGTCCAACAGAATATTTTTTGCTTGGTATTGGTTATATATCAGCGAAGAGGCACGTCGAATCAGGGTTATTAGTGTTGGCGATAGGAGCTGATAGTTTTGTAGCAGCAGCATCTGCACCTTCAGTTATTCCCTGCAACTGTTCCTCTATTGCACGCACCCGTTCAGCGAATGTAAATGCAAAATAATCAGCGCCCTCCAATTGTACATTATCTTTATTACGTTGCTCTAGTTTAACATCTAGACCGTTTTTGACGTTCTTTGTTGCGTTTATTTAAACGTTCCAATATGGTATCTTTTTTATATCAGCATTATCAGCACCGCTTAGCATGATATTACTGCTGCTTGGCTCGGTACTCATTCTACTTGTTTGTTCTTGCTTTGCATGTGCTGAATTACGTTGATCTGCCTCTTCCACAGCCCCATTCTGTCTACTTGTAAATACTCCACGTATTGAGTGTAGCCTGTTTTTTTGACTTCCAAATATTTAAAACGGCGTAAGCGCACCTCTAATTCGATTACGTCGCAATCCACAATATTTGGTACATTATGTAGTATTGAAAAATGTGTTTGTTGTTCATGTAGAACATTCATCAAATTATTACGTATATGTAGTAATTTTGCCAGACTATAATGTAAAATGCAATTTGAAGTTTCCATTGATTTTTATTTATTAAGTTCCACACCGCCATTAAAACTACTAAATTGACTAATAAGCGGTGCTGATTTTGAAATTGATACCCTATTTGTCGAATTACATTCAATTTTAGTGTGGTATATACACTTGGCGCACTTCCATTGTTGCGCATACCTTTTCATCATCATCAACATCCGCAGCAGCAACAGTTTTGTGTTGTGACGCATTTAAGAACTGTCCTTGCTCGCTAATAAGCTCCAAATCACAACTGGCTACAGAACAAGATAGTGTCTGCTGGGTCGATGGTGTGGAAGAACGTGCTGACAATAACTGATATGATACTTCTTCTTCCTCTTGGTTTTGTGGATGAAAAGTTGGTGCGTCAAGTTTTAAACATTTCTTTGATTTATAACCAACGGCGCAAGTATCATTCAAAGTAGTCGAATTTGAATTCAGTTGCAAATTCATCTGTGGTGGTAGCGTTTGCACTATGTATGTTGTATATACAGTTGAATTCGTTTTATTACACATCTCTATTAAACGTTGGACTCTTGCAGCGCCTGTATCTAAAGCGGTTATGGATTTATTGCAACGCATTTGTCATGCTGATCTATATGCAACAATGGCAAGTGTTGGTGGCGGCGTAGGTGGTGAGTCTGATGAAAGAAGTGCATCTGATTGTGCATTGAGGCTTTCAATGTATCGTCGCTATTTTCTAGAGGTGCTGATTCGGCTAATACTTTCAATATGCTTGTTGGAGATACTGCCTCATTGGCTTTCACTAGAGACTGCATCTTTAACAAACTGTCCAGATCATTTTCAGATTCTTCGTTCTCTTCGAGTATGTAATTTTTCCTTGTAGAAATTTGTAAATTATTCAAAGCAGTGTCAATGCCCATATCTATTACCGCATGCTCAAATTCAGATTCTAATGGCACTTTTCGCACAGTCTTCATTCCATATCTTTAATTCCTCATTAACTTCGGGCAAAATAACCACAGAATAATCAGTGTGCATATCTTCAACAGTCGTAACAGATAGTCCTCCATGTACAGGACTTGGTGGCGGTGGTGGAGGTAATACTTTTGCCCCCTTCAACTAGTTTTATGGTAATATTACATCCAGAACCGTTGTTGTTGGTTGGTCTGTTATTGCTGTTGCTGATGTTGCTACGTCAAGGGTGGTGAAGGTGTATTCGATAATATCACAGAATTATCTGATGGTTTCGTTTTAGACTGCGGCTTATGTACATTGGCTAATGCATACAATTCCGAAATTACTGTTTCAAAATACCATTCATTCTGAAGCTGATAACTATGTTTGCGCATAGTAACCAGTTCCCAATAGAATGCACGTAAAATAAGCCATGTTATTTCGCACTGACCCGGCGTGACGCCACCCCCCTTGGTAAATGCAACATGGTCCACGTTTTCGTATATGCTACATCCACCTTTGTGCAATTCTCCATTGAAAATGATTTGCACACTTTCAGGGAGCCTAATTACAGCTGGATACTTTTTCATAGCAACCAGTGGACTAAATGTATGGTTGAAACCATCGATTGGTTCACACCAATCATTTTTTGGAGGTAGGGTGAAGACTTGCTCTAATTAGCTGTATGGTTTCGTTAACGCCGCTGGACCGCTCATATTACGTTGCATGACTTCCCATTCGCAACTGTTGGTATTTGTATCCAACTTTTCATTAATTTGTAGCGGTGTACCTGAAATGAAATAAAAAGAGTACCTGAAATGAAATAAAAGAATAAAAAATTAGTAAATTTATAAAGTTATAAAAAAGGGAACGATACTGGCATACTTATACCAAAAAGTTTTGAATATAAAGATATTGCATGCGCGAAACTTCGGTGGAAAGCAGCGGAGCGTAACAAAATTCTAGTAGGCCACTTTCACCACACCAAAAACTTTAAACACAATTTTTAACATAATTTAGCACAGAAATACACTGATTGGAGTTTTAGTGAGTAAAAGTTAAAATTCTGAACAGATTAGCTGATAAAAAGTGTACAAATAATTATTAAATAACAAATACAGACAGTGGTAGTTTAACAAATTCTGCTGTGGTAAGTGGTGAATGTGACCTACTAGAATTTTGTGAAGCTTGCCTCACACGATTTTCTTCTATGCAATGTCTCTATATTATATCCTTTCTGCTTACACTTACCCATCACAAGTTTTTCTTCATAGTGAAAATTCATTCAAAATGTATCTTACTCATTTCCATGAATGAATGTCATTTTGAATGAACGAAACAAGGGTGCCACTCGATGACTTTTGCTTACGCAGTAAGCACATTGCGCGCGATCCAAAGGGTATCACAACTCGGATCCATGAGATCCAACACACCCGAGTGTTAGTACGTGAACAAAATCAGAATACATAGCTATAATCGCGAAAATATAGACCTAGATAAGAAGGCGCGCTCTGGTTTGTTTATCACGGGCTTCCTTTTATCAAAACAAAAAAAAATTAAAAAAGATATGAGCAAAAGAGTTATTTTCCTTAAATCAGTTTGCCATTATTATTTTTATTAGGAAAAGTTAAGTTTTCTTCTAGACTCCAACTAAGTTTTAGATTGTTTCCTGAATTATAAAGAAATAACGTCCGAATTATATCCGACCGTGAAATTTCCAAGTCTTTTCAAGTTTTTATTAGCCTAAACTTAACTGTGGAAAAGCGAATTGGAGATTACGATACAATTCCCAGATTAGTAAAATAATTAAAGGAAAGTTCAGGAACCCGTATGAAATAGTAATTCCACCAAATGGACTTTATGAGAAAAACCGCACAAAAAAATGAAACATTTCAGAAGTCAGATCGCGTCAGAACTCAAACGTGAATGTCCTCAAACACTTGCGCGACATGACCATTAGGTAGCGTTACGCTGCGAAATTGGCAGCACCGCCACAGCTGTCTCACTCCAATGAGTGGAAGAGTTATCAGCTGACAGTTCTACAAATTGCCACACTCGATAGTGTAGCCTATTCCCGCCAGGGTTGTGTGGAAATCAACAACCCACACCACAATTTGAGATTCTCACAGAACATGGCCCAAATCAACACAAAGAGTGTTCCCAGACAGCGGTTAAAGGCCTCTTTCCATGTGTCGCACATTTTATCTGCACGACGTCATTTGACTAGTCATTTTACAGTCATACATAGGTTATATTCATAGTCACATTTGCATGGGCGGAGGTAAGTTTTGTGGCCAAATTTTTGTAGGGAAATTACAAGGAGCCGTGACAACACACGGGTTTACCGTGATATACCGTACATTAGCGCGTGTTGCCTGCCTCAGGCAAACACCTAAAAATATAGTTCGCCCTAAGTCTATATTTAATAATTCTTAATCTTACTATTGGTCGCTTTCCATATCAGCATTTTCATTCTGATGAAACTATTTTCAAAACGAAAGATCATTTTAGGCATATGTCAATCAAAGCTTACTAAACCTTACAGTGGGTTCAACCACTACAAGCACACCATTACATCGACAGAATAACTTAAGAAGATTATTCGTTCCACACAACCCTTTATCCCGAGTACGCCAACCACGATCTCAGCCACTTAAGCTCCTAGTACCGGCTCATAAGCCACCCAACCTAAGGGCATCTACGACTGTTCTACTAACAATTTGATATTCCAGAATGACTGGATTGTCCCACAAACGCGCCAAGACGAAGGCACGCGGCAACACATTTAGCGTCCCCTGCCGGCTATGTCAAAAGTCACACAGCATAAAGCTCTGCCCGGTTTACTGGGGCATGACGAACATGGATCGACTGAAGACGATCATAGATTTGCGGCTTAGTCCGACAGCAACGCTGGATCCATCGGTAGCCACGCCATTCCAATTTGTGAAGCTGCGGAGCCAGCTTTCCACCGGTCTACACCTGTCCGGCTCACACTAGGTGCCGACGTCTACGCCAGCCTAATGGTTAGCGGCACAAATTGCTTATCGCCAATCCACCAACGGAAAACATGTCCCAGCGAAGATCGCTGTCATCGGTGCAACGAGCAGCGCCATACGTCAACACACCTCGACGACGTTCCACCAACGTCCCACGAGAGTGATGGCGAAGAGAGCTCCGACGGAGCCCTATCAATCCACGTCACGGAACAAACCCTGTGGTGGGAAGCGGACGTCGCCGAGGAAGAGATCGAACGACGGGAAGATCCTACTGCAATACTAGCCACGACACCACAGGGCGGTTCAGGACCACAACGTTTCCGACCGCTCCTACGACACGAGAAGCCTACAAACGTACAACGCGGGGATGGCGGGGAGACACGTCTTTTCCCCCCGTCGCACCGCTCTACCGGGGGGCGCCGTGGCGACGCGGAACCGCGTCCGTCCCGCTCGTCAATTGGTAGGGCGGCCCCGTATAATGCTCGTGCCCAAGTAACCTCGCTCGCGCGCCAACCAACAACGCCAGCCGGCTTCAGAACAGGACGCCTCCGGGAGACGCCTCTAGCAACGACCATTACGCGCGCATTTGTAGCCATAGCTCCAACGGCGGTCGTTCGGATAGCAGCAGGAGGGAAGCTCCACGCAGTACGCGCCCTTATCGATCCGTGCGCTCCGAATTCAATCATCGATGCAAATCTCGCAAAAGACCTCGGGTTAGAGCGTACCGGCACGTCCTATCATGTGAAGTGCACGCTTGTTCTGCGAGGGAAATACGGGGTAACGGGAGCAGTGACGACCCAGGCCACAGTGGTGTCGCGATATTCACGGCTTAGTCCGACAGCAACGCTGGATCCATCGGTAGCCACGCCATTCCAATTTGTGAAGCTGGCGGAGCCAGCTTTCCACCGGTCTACACCTGTCCGGCTCACACTAGGTGCCGACGTCTACGCCAGCCTAATGGTTAGCGGCACACCACCGTCGAGCGTCGGCGGGCTGCTGACTCAAGCCACCATATTCGTGTTGGTAGTGTCGGGAGCCCACCAGCAATAATCAGGCATCTGTCCATTCAATAAGTAAAGTGCACTAAAATCAACCCACGTCTATTTCGACTAACATTTCTTTATTCACAGGAATCCCACGAAGAAGCGTCTGGCGTCGGTCGAATTACGTATCCTGGGCATACTATTTTTTCTTCCATACGCATTTACTGCAGGGTCTGAATTTAAGTTGAGATTTGTTAACTTTAAGTTGAGATTCGTTTTCGCGAGCCATTTGGGACTTGGTTGTTGGGGCGTTACGGTCGTTTCGAAGTTGCTCGCCGCAAGGGGGCCGGCATGTTTAGGCCACAAGCCTAAATATGGGGGTGCACCCTCGTATCGCTCTACTTTTCCTTTTCGTTATCTTTTCACCTCACATTTTTCATTTATTCCTATCGGTTTATACCGATAACCGTTTACCCCGCCGGATAATAGTTAAGCCTAGGATTCGGCGGTGACCGCGAACTAAATTTTTTTTACCTCGGTCACTTCTTTTGCAAACGTTTAAGAAACCGCCAGCAGCCAAGCCACTGGAGGTAAGTCTTTCCTTAATACCAAAAATTATAAAGTTCATTTTTACACTTCCGTCATCGGAAATATTGAATTGTGATTAAGTGGATTAACTTTGAATTTGCATTTTCTTTTATTTTAATAAACATTATTGTGTATCTTTTTCTAACGAATTCATTTGTGTTTTCTCCTTTCTTTTCTCCCCACCATTATTGCGAGCGCCCCCAACCTGTGGTCTTGCAGCCGTAACATATTAGATTATTTATTATTATATCTAAAAGTAGATGTGCTACTCCTCAGTGACATTTTTGAAAATTTTAGAAAATTATGTAAAGGAATTTATCGACTAGACCCTAGTCTATATTATACATCTCCAGGATTATCTTGGGACGTAATGCTCAAAATAGCTAGAATAGAATTAGAATGGTTTACTGATGAAAACATGCATCATTTTATAATGCCGGGAATTAGGGGCGGGATTGTTCAATGTTGCAAACAGCGTTCAGTTGCTAACAATAAATATTTAAGTGATTACGATGAGACTAAGGCTTCAAATTATATAATTTATTTAGATGTTAATAATTTATATGGTTATGCTATGTCACAATATCTCCCTCATAATAATTTTGAATGGATTGGAGACGTAGAGGAGTTTGACGTTTTTAGCATACCAGAAGATTCTTTAGTCGGATACATATTATAAATAGATTTAGATTATCCCATAACCACTCACAATATTCATAATGATTTACAATTTTGTTTTGAAAATAAAAAAGTTGGCTCAATGAAAAACTCAAAGTTGATTAGTGATTTGAGAGACAAAATAAAATATATTATTCATTATAGAAATTTACAACAATGTATTAAACATGGACTTGTATTAAATAAAATTCGTAGAATTCTACAATTTAATCAATCACATTGGCTAAAAAAATATATTGATTTAAATAATTATCATAGCACATTAGCAGCAAATAAGTCTGAGGAAAATTTCTTTAAATTATTGAATAATTCTGTGTATGGGAAAACTATGGAAAATGTAGATAAAAGAGTAGATGTTAAATTAGACCAAGATTGGGAAAATACTAGTATTGGGAGAAGAGATAGGAAAAAATTAGGTGCTAGGGCCTTAATAGCAGAACCAAATTTTCATAGTCTAAGCAAATTTTCTAATAATTTAATAGCGATTCAATTGAAACAAGTGTCAACTCTGTACAATAAACCGATACATATTGGTTTTACCGTATTAGAACTTTCTAAATTTAAAAGGTATAATTTTCATTATGATTATATCAAAGAGAAATATAAAAATAATATTGCTTTGAATTATATGGATACTGATTCATTCATATATGAAATTCAAACTGATGACTTTTATAATGATATTCGTGATGATATTTCAAAATTTTTCGATACATCCTCATATCCAAAGGAATATATTTTTAATTTTCCTCAGTTGAATAAGAAGGTTCTAGGTATGATGAAGGATGAATGTAATGGGAAGTTAATAAAAGAGTTATTAGGTTTAAGAGCAAAAATGTATTCTTTTAAAATTGATAACGATATAAATGAAACTAAAAAAATTAAGGGAATAAAAAGGTGTGTAACTTCTACATTGAGTTTAAGTGATTTTAGAAAATGTCTGTTGGAAAATAAATTGTATAATGCATCAATGTATACATTTAAATCTAAATTACATACCGTTTATACACAAAATATTTATAAAGTAGCTCTAAGTAATATGGATGATAAGCAAATTGTACGAGAAAATCATATTGATACTTATGCTTATGGTCATTACCTTATAGTAGTACTTTACTGTAATAAATTTAAGAAAAAAATTATAATAAACAATTTATATTTTATATAATTTATTTTTATTAAATAAAAATTTTAAACATAATTGACCACATTTTACTGTGTTGTATTTTTCTTTCTGCTCATAATTGTAATGTATTGGTGGCTTCATATAATTAACCAGTTCAATCGGTGGCTGTAAATTTCCAAAGCTATCAAAATATTCTTTTTAGTTTTTTCTTAATACTTTCATGGTATTAGCAAGATTTGCTTATACAGTCATATGATTATTTGATATGATTTTACACGAGCGATCGAAAAAAATATATTACCTATCAGCTGCGTATCTAATAAGAATCCGCTAAATCTGTTACCTATCAGTTGTGTATCTGATATTAATCTGGTCTGGTATCAATTTTACTTATTTTGAACTGTTATATATTAAACTTGACTCGGGGTTTGCTAACAAGGTCACTGTAACCTTTGATAATGTTACCGGTAATTTCCTTGTACATATTTGGTGTGAAGATCTCTTCTAATTAGGAATCGGTTTTGTTTTTGCAGATGGTAGGTTTTTATGTGTATATTAATCCACAAGTTGATTAAGTATATACACACCGACACACATATATACAGCAAAACGATTTCGTTGCCTACATTTAGGTGCATCCGTTCTTTCGGTTTGGGTTCTGGCCGATCTATATCAATTAGGTGCATATGTATGACACCGCAAAACAACAAAACAATTTCGTTGCCTACATTTAGGTGCATCCGTTCAAAACCGCAAATGTGTGCATGGGTGTGTGTGCACCTAATGACATAGATCGGCCAGAACACAAACCGAAAGAACGGATGCGCCTAAATGTAGGCAACGTAATTGTTTTTCTGTATATATGTGTGTCGGTGTATATATACTTAATCAACTTGTGGATTAATATACACATAACAAGTAAGAACGGGACTGTCTTCGGCTGTGCCGAAGACTACATACTTTTCATGAATGGGGCTGAACAATAATCTTATCCCGTTCGTAATCTCTGAATAATCGGATGTATAAGATAAGAAATATATAGTGAACAGATCTACATACTTAAACGAGTTTTAAGATAAATATAAAATAAAAAACAGGTAGGTACTTTGTGTGAGGATGCAAAGTTTCAGGCTTTTTATGGTCTGCGTGTAAAAACTATGACTACGAATCACGTAATTCAACAATATATTACGTATATAGTATATAATATATATACCACCGATTTCTATGATTTTTTCAGACAAAATTATATATGCTATATACGTAAGCATTTGGTGAAATTTGAAGCTTCTAGCTGTTGAAACGGGGCAGAAATTGCGCAAAGTTTCTTATCTGAACAATCAGTTGTATGAGATATATACTATGTATACCACCGATCTCAATGATTTTTCAGACATCAATATATGCTATACACGTAAGCATTTGGTAAAATTTAAAGCTTCTATCTGTTAAAATGGGGCCAAAATCGCAAAAAAAAATATATATATACTATATTTACCATCATATATATATTATATATATCACCGATCTCTATGATTTTTTGACACAACAATATATACTATATATGTAAGCAATCGGTGAAATTTGAATCTTATAGCTGTTAAAATGGGGTAGAAATTGCGAAAAGTTTCTTATCTGAACAATCGGTTGTATGAGATATATACTATATATACAAACGGTCTCTATGATTTTTTCAGAAAATAATATATGCTATATGCGTAAGCATTCGGTGTAATTTAAAGCTTCTAGCTGGTAAAATGGGGCTAAAATTGCGAAAATATATATATACTCTATATACCACCATATATGTATATACTATATATACCACCGATCTTTATGATTTTTCAGACAGCAATATATGCTATATACGTAAGCATTCGCTGAAATTTGAACCCTCTAGCTCTTAAAATAGGGCAGTAATTACGAAAAGTTTCTTATCTGAACAATGGGTTGTGGGGGATATTGTAAAAGATTAAAATGCAATAAAAAGAGTTGTGACCTTAATGAGTGAATTCAGAATGCATCTTTATTCAAATATTTCAGCTTATTTATATTAAATTATTCCAAACATATTCTTACATACATATTTACATTTAAGCATACATACTTACATGCATATCTACCTTAAGCATACATACTTACATACCTACATACAACTCGATACAAAATATGTACCTACACATCTGTGTTCAGCTGTGTTTGCTGTGGAAATGCAATGTTTGCAAATTTGCTAGAATTCAAATTTGTTTGGTTGTGTGTTGTACAGACACCTGTATTAAATCGTGTGAATGGCTATGTCAGCAATAATTATCAAATGCATATTTATGTGTTGATGAACATTTAGACTATTTTTGTACCAGGGTAGCATATTAGACTGATTTAAATATTTGGGATTAAATTGTTGGCTGTTTACAATACATCTCCCTTTTTTTTAGAATGCTTATGCATTTGGAGAATGCATGAGTGTTCTATTTTTATAAATTAATTCTACTTTTGTATTTTATGTTTGTAGGTTGAACATTTTATTATTCTACTAATTTAAGTCTATTTTTTTGTATTTTTATTTTCTTATTATTTATGATATTGCTATTCTCTATGTTACTGAGAAATTTTTGCTTATCTTCACTTCCAATTCTATAGGGTATTAGAGTAAAATTATTATTTTCATCGATTTCTTCTACCTTATAAGGCCCTTTATATCTACTATCTAACTTATGACCTGTTCCGTTTTTTACTAACTCTACATATCCTATATTTATTTCCTTATAGTGAATATTTTTATCATAACTAATCTTTTGTTTTTCTTTAGCCTCTTCTACTAATTTAAAGGCTATTTGTAACCTATATTTAATTTCTTTATCGTAGGCCTCATAATTGTATTATGGGCAAACTGTATTTTCTTGTAAAAATTCGTAAGTTTGGGGTTTTTTGCCAAAGATCAATTCAAATGGACAATAGTTATGGACTGTAGATGGGGTAGTATTGTAACAATATGCAAAATATTTAAGATATTTGATTTGATTTTCTATATT
>JARSSU010044095.1:0-12115 GCA_029619165.1 Eurosta solidaginis | reverse complement strand
CTTTCCCACCCCCTTTTTCAACCTCACTACACATATCTAGCAAGTTCCTCATGGAACTAAGAGGTGGAGGAAAGGATGGCCTCGAAAGTTCAACGTGGTCATCTTGAATACTTCCCTTAGATGGTCGGCAAATTCGGTACTCAAAGAAAAATACCCAGAATAGCAGAGGAGGAACGCACTCTCCCTAGGGAAACGCGCGCCACTCTAGCTCAACTTTGATCTGAATACTGTAACAGGTTAAACTCTGACCTATCCAGAA
Organism: Eurosta solidaginis; assembly: GCA_029619165.1. Taxonomy (NCBI): domain Eukaryota; kingdom Metazoa; phylum Arthropoda; class Insecta; order Diptera; family Tephritidae; genus Eurosta; species Eurosta solidaginis. Next base: position 11,856 of record JARSSU010044095.1, on the reverse strand, counting down.
TCAACCCGGACATACAAAATGTATGTCCTGCTTGCAATGTGTCTCCACATGACACCAACTATCTCTTCAATGGTAATGTGGAACCAACACCTCTAACGCCCCTCTCATTATGGTCCACCCCTGTTGAAACAGCAAGTTTCCTTGGACTCCCGTTCGAGGACATTGACGACAATTTGTGATTGGTCGCATCTATTGGATGGGGCGAAGCACTGGTACAACAATAACAACAACATGGTCGAGCTAGCACCGTAATGGTACTTGTTACCGGAACTTACCCAATTCGAGGGAAGATTGCTGGCCATCTTAAGAAACACATCAAGGCCAGAGGAAGGTGCGAATTAAGGACAGAGCAGCTAAGAAATTTCTACCCATTGGAAAGCCCTTTAAAACGAAAATTCATCAATAATACATCTTCAGTTTTCCTGTCATGGTCCACTGTGCATCAACGGCCAAAAGAAGCTCATACCTTTAGGTGACCTAAAGTAATACGCAAATAGTAATAAACCAATAGCTGTAGTAAAAAACAACTGTAATTTCCTTTGTTACTATCCCAAATACGTTAAAAAGATATATAAATATGTCAATTTAAAGAGTTTCATCCCTTTCTTGATGTTATTTTCACTTTTATATTCAGAAGAAATTTTTATTAAATTTACTTTTCATAAACATATACTCATGCAGATATGTACACATGTAAATGTAATCCACTCATGTTTTGGCCAATAGAATTTATATCTAAATTCGTTTTATTAAATTATGTGACAATGTGCATTCGAGTAGTAAAAATTCCAAAATAATGCATAAAACTCATAATAAACAACAATCACTGCTTAAACAAAACATAAAAATCATATTCAAAAAATATCATTGAAATAATTGAAATCGCATGTCAATATATCCCAAATCACGCATTATCCTTACCATAATGCATAACGTTATGACTATTGATCTCGTATGCTATCACTGTTGTTGTTGTTGTAAGTGCTATTGATGTGCAATGAAAATGTACTATGCAACCACCATTCAAATACTCATAACTATTCATTATAGGGCCATTCAATGGGTGTGTCGTCAAAGCGTGCGTGAAATGGAACAACGAAAAATAAAATGACAATCCTGAATCTTTCAAAACGAAAAAAATGTCAAGGGTCGAAAAATATTGAAGAAGAAAACACTCAACACCCTCATAATTTCATATTACTTTTTGTGTTTGTTTTATTTTGTAGGAATGCTGTTGTTGCCAGTTGTCCGCAGTGCCTTTTTGTCTCCTGCAAAAGGATTCGCGCACAATAAAGGGTTGTATCATTGCGGAATGAAAGGTTCACCGTAGTCGTTGTGTCATAACGCACTTTCAATATTCCAAGTAAATATAATTTGCAATAATTTAATATTGAAACTATCAAAGATTTATAGAAAAATGTTTGCGCAAGAATTTTCGTTGTAGTCGGCACGCTCGCGATTGTCGGTCGTCAGCATTTGGTTGTTGTACATTGCTTGAGGTCCACGGTTGCGTGTCCACCGCCGAGGACTTACAAAACCACTGAGAAAGTTTTCTTGAATGTACAAATTTCATTTTATGAATGTATGTATGTAAATTAGACTGGATCGGCTCTTATACGAAATACAAGCTTTTTAAGACTCTGAAAACCGACTTTTTTATCCTTGTTATCCACCTAAATTTGCTTTAATTTAATCTTCTTTATTTAATTTAAATGGTATTGAGAAGCACTCTAAGATTTGCAATCTTTTCACTAACAACGACTTTCTTTCAAAATTTGTTTTAACAAGTAAGGAAGAGTGAACCCGAACATTACATACCCAACTGTTCACTGAAATGCTGTTGTGTTTGTTTTGTGTGCTTAATAGTGTTTCAAGGCTACGCAATAATACTGTAACGAATTTAGTGAAATTCCTCTTATTTGCAACCTTCTGCTTATGTTCGTATCGCTAAACTGTTGAATAAAACACTCCAATATTCTGTATTACAAAATTGGTCTTTATTAGACTATTTTAACTGTACTTCGCAACTAAACTTCACTTCGCAACTGATAGCGTGCTTAAATCAAACTGATTGTTGTTTACTCAGCTTTCGCTCCTTTTATAGTCTCTGCTGTCTCGTTCGCATACTTCAAGGCGTTTCTTCTCCTAGAATTTACTACTTGTTTGCACGTTTATATCTTCTAGCGCATAGCAATATGCGCGTGTATATGTGAGTAATACTCCCACCGATGATTGCATACTTTTGTGCGCATCTCAGATATATACATGTGTTTGTGCATATCTCTCCGCTTTTTGTATGTACATTGTGTAGACATAATGATTGATTTGTTTATGTAGATACAAGTGACTGCTTAGTATCGGCTTAGAGATTATAGTATCCCTTAGTGTTGCTAATATTCGTCACAATACATATACATATTAAATATGGTTCTATTCTGAACTAATTTTTCTTCGAGTTATGGCTCCCGAAACATAAAAAATTGCTTAGTCATAAAAGGCGCGCTGCCACGCCCATTTTTTAAATTTTAAGTTTTTCTTATTTATTATTATAAATTCACTTGGGAAATGAAATACCATTGATATAAAGCTCTTTTTTGCAAAGATATAGCTTATTTTATTCGTCCACGACCCTTTTAAAAATCTTTTATATAAAAGTGGGCGTGGTCCTTAACCGATTTCATTAATTTTTCTTCAAAGCATTCCTTATAGTAAAGGCAACTTCTCTGCCCTTATTTTGTTGCGATATGTTTAACGAATTTTGATTTATGATTAATAATATTTGTAAAATTGATTTTATCACAAGTGGGCGGTGCCACGCCCATTTAAAAAAAATTTCAAATTTTTATCAAGAGTCTCAATATCAGTCCACACGTCAAATTTCAACATTCTAGGTGTATTATTTACTAAATAACCAGGTTTTTGTGTTTTCCAAAATGTTATATACATATATAAAAAGTGGCGTGGTTATCATCCGATTTCGCTCATTTTCAATACCAATCTATTCTGGGTCCAGATAAGCTCGTATACCAAATTTGATGAAGATATCTCAATATTTACTCAAGTTATCGTGTTAACGGGCAGACGGACGGACGGAAGGACAGCGGACGGACGGACATGGCTCAATCAAATTTATTTTCGATACTGATGATTTTGATATATGGAAGTTTATATATTCTCCATTCCTTTATACCTGTTATAAGTTATAATACCCTGTGTACACGTACAGATGGGTATAAAAAGAAGCATACTGTGACGAATATTAGTAACACTAAGCGATACTCACATCACTAATCTGATACTAAGTACATAAGGCCACAACAACAATAAAGCAAGCTGCCACACTTGTATGTACGTAAAAAAATTAATCATCATGTACACACATACATACAAGCAGCAGAGAGATACTCACAAACGCATGTCATCATCAGCTACTACTTCGCTCACATATGCCCACGCATATGGTTACACACTACAAATGCACGCACGTATGGCTGATGACCAGGTAGAGGATTCTAGAAGAAGAAACGTCTATACATTTGGGCAGAGAGTATAAAAGCAGCAGAAGCTGATTAGTCCGTAATCAGTTTGATTTAAGCACGCTATCAGTTGCGAAGTATAAGTGTTATTGTGAAGTATTTTCAAAGTAGTATAATAAAGACCATTTTGCATTATTCAATATTGGAGTTATTTATTCAACAGTTTAGCGATACGAACGTTAGTAGAAGGTTGCAAATAAGCGGAATTTCCCTAAATTCGTTACAATTGGTGTCAGAAGAGGAATTGTTAAATAAATTCTGAAGATTTCGAATACAACAATGACATGGCAAAGTGGAGTGAATTGAAGATCCTGCAACTGAAGAAGGAGTTGGAGATCCGTGGATTGAATACAACCGGCAATAAACTCGAACCTCACGCACGACTACGAGAGGCAATGGAAGCAGAAGGAATTAACGTGGAAGAGTACGTCTTTCATCTTGATGGCGAGGAGACACCAAAATTGGAGGAGAGAAATGAAACACCGCAGACAGTTGCGAGCACAGACTTGAACATGATTTTGGCTGCAATATTTGCACAAACATCGACAGTAACATCCAAGATGGAAACTCAACTGGAAGAACAGAAGACATATATAGCATACCAACTGGAATCGCAGGAGACACGCATAACATCCAAGATGGAAGAACAAGGGCAGCGCTTATTATTGCAGGTGGCACAAATGTCTTCGCAGTTAGAAGCACAGAAAGCAAGGCAACATCAAAGCTGGAAGCGCAGGATGCAAAAATCGTTCAATTTCAGGCAGAAGTCGATGATATAAAAGGTCGTATGGAGCAGTTACAACTAAATCGCCCAGCTGTATCCAGCGAGCAACCCGAAGGTAAAAACTCCATCTTTTGACGGCTCTGAGCCTTTCCAGGTATTTAAGCAGCAATTTGAGAAGACGTCAGCAGTGAACAACTGGAATGCGGAAGATAAAGTTGCTGCACTGCAGCGGAAATCTTACAGACTATTCCAGATTACGAACGGAACAGTTATGAAGCATTGATGGGCGCTGTCGAGCGACGTAACGGAAGCGAAGACAGGAAACAGATATATCAAATAGAATTGCATAACCGTTACCAAAAAGCTAATGAGACTTTGCAAGAGTTTGCTTCGGATGTTGAAAGGTTGGCTCATTTGGCAAAATGCGGGACGCACCCGTGGAATACACCGAGAGGGTAAAAATCCCGAGTTTTATAAATGGCATACGGGACGTGGAAACGAAGCGAGCGACATATGCAAACCCAAAAACCCACATTCGCAGAAACGGTATCACATGCATTGACTCGGGAAACTGCCTCCCTATTTAGTAAACCAGCATACAAGGCTCATCGTGTGGAAGTAGAAAGACCAGAGTGGGTAGACACAATTTTGGAAGCATTGAAGGAACGCAACAGAAAAACGATGGTGCCGTCAAATACTTTAAGTGTGGAAAGCCAGGGCACATTGCACGTTATTGCAGTACCAACCCTAATAGTTCCAACTTCCCTGGCCGTAAAACGTAAAGCTGGAGGAGATAAGCAGGAGCGAGTCAGATGTAAACATAGAAAACTTGCCCCAGCTATTGAATGTCCTGTGATATCTCTCTCACAAATTGGAAGAAACTCCAGCAGTCTTACCGTCAGAGGAAATGTGGATGGCAAAGAGCGTTTACTGACTGTAGATACGGGCGCATCTCATTCCTTAATCCGATCTGATCTGGTCAACAGGAGAGTAAAGCCATTACCTGGAGCAAGGTTGCGTACGGTCACTGAAGTCATATTGGGAGTGGACTTCTTAGTTGACCATGATATCAGGATCGATATGCAGAGAAGAATTATGCACTATAAGATCCTTGATATACCACTTAACTTCAGTTTGGAGAAAGGGTTCAGCAGTAAGCGAGTGGATGGAGGAGATTCAACAGAGACCACAAAAGTCAAAGAAGTAAATCGGGCAAAGGTTGATGGAATGAATGGGCCAAACACATCAAAACACTGGCATTGACAAAACCTAATGGATGCACTAAAACAAACGACAGAATATCCCAGAAAGAATGCAAAGGTGGTTTCAAGCCAGGGCGTACTACTGTTGTGAAATGTCGGAACGATACTGATTATGCGAAGCCAATCCATCAAGCGCAAGCTCTACGAAGTATTTCATTGCCCAAACAGCAGAGTGTGAGGGAACGGTTCAGGATAATGAGTAGTAGGATGAAACACAGGTACGAAAAGAACAATAATTCGGAAGGTTTCTTGGAAGATTTGGTACTGCTATACAACCCTCACCGGCGGAAAGGTGTTCCATCAAATTTGGTGCAGTTGGGAGGGCCCGTGCAGAGTGTGAAAGAGGATCAGTGATGTCATCTACCGCATACAAACAATTGGGAAACCACGAAATAGAAGGGTGGTTCATTTGGAGAGGCTAGCAGCGGTTAGATCGAGAGATTTGCCTGATCGGGACGATCAGACTTAGATGGAGGGTAGTGTGACGAATATTAGTGACACTAAGTGATACTCACATCACTAGTCTTATACTAAGTAAATAAAGCCACAACAACAAAAAAGCAAGCTGCCACAATTGTATGTACGTAAACAAATTAACCATCATGTACACACATACATACAAGCAGCAGAGAGATACTCACAAACGCGTGTCATCATCAGCTACTACTTCGCTCACATACATATACACACGCATATGGTTACACACTAAAAATGCACGCTGGCTGGTGACCAGGTAGAGGATTTTAGAAGAAGAAACGTCTAGACATTTGAGCAGGGAGTATAAAAGCAGCATAAGCTGAGTAGTCCGTAATCAGTTTAATTTAAGCACGCTATCAGTTGCGAAGTATAAGTGTTATTGTGAAGTATTTTCAAAGTAGTCTAATAAAGACCATTTTTGCATTATTGATTTTGGAGTTATTATTCAACAGTTAGCGATACGAACGTTAGTAGAAGGTTGCAAATAAGCGTGATTTCACTAAATTCGTTACAATACTTTAAGGAAATGATGCTCAAAAAGCGAACATTACGCCTTCATTAAAATCAAAATTAACTTAACGAAATGATTTCGTTTCGTTTCGCTGCGAAACGAAACCACTTCATTAATATGCAGCTTAAATTTAGGGGCGGCGGTCTTTTGCACCTTTTTTTGTACCCGGTCTAATGTTTATATATATGTTGATTAACAATGTGTACAAAAAATAGTTTTTTGGGCAGGAAAAGGGTTCAAGTAACACTTATCGTTTGACTTTTGTATTTCCCTTATAAATTGGATAGTTCTTTTATTCAAAAATATTGAACCACATGCTGATTACTTTTATTATTTATTGTATTATGTAGATACCATATGTAATATTCAAATGCACTTGTGTACATACATACATACGTATGTGTGAGTTTATAAGTACGGTCTGCTCTGAAAAAAGCAGCAAATTCAATAGACAATTTCTTTTTTTGGAATAGAACATGGTCAGAAGTAATAATTGGTCACAATATGTGTACATACCACGTAGTAGGTTAAGACCGAGCCTCTCTTCCGTTCCCTGGTGTGGTGCTAAGGTAACTGAATATTTTCAGGGAAGTTTTTATGTCAAAAATTTTCTTGCAGGACTTGCTAAGCCATTTTAGAGTGGCGACGCCACACAGTGTCGCGAAGCGGCCAAAAGTCGAAAAAGTTCATCGATAGATATTTTTATAGGACTTTGACAAACGATGGGGAATACATCCATTAGATCATTTCGAACAGAATTTTTAATAATAGACTTGTGTGCTTTTATCGGGAGTTCCTTAAACATGGAATTTTTTAATTGATCATTTTGCCCACGGTTTTTTATGAAAAGGGTCACTGAAACAAACTTAAATTCAGAGCTTGTTAGTAAATTTAAATATCTCAAATGAGTTTTTTATTATATTTTGGAAGTTTTCCATACATGGCAACCCTACTTTTTTCTTTATTCATCGATCAGGTAATCAGTACCGTTACTTTTTATAAGTGGGAAAAATTAAGTGAATTTTTATTCGAGAATAAAAAAAGAGAATAAAAAAAAACTCATCTACCTAACTCCATATTTACACTTTTTACTTTATAGTGATACCTGCTATTACGGTTGGCGATGTTTGTGACGTGTGGTTTTTCCTTTGCAAAGAAATGACGTTTATAAATTCTGTTGCAATATTTCATAAATTACAAATTTCATAAATTTTAAAGCAGACCAGAAATGAATTTTTCAAATGTAAAAGTAAAATGCAGTCGGCTTTTAATGCAAGTTAAGTCGAAGTGGGCTGCTTCTGGAAGAAAACGATCAGTTTTCTATAAGAAGTATAAAAATTGGTAAAATTAGCAAAATTAAATTTAAATATATTAAAGGTATTGTTAAATTTCTAAATAGAAACACAAAAAAAATTATTATCTACTAATTCATATTTTATTTGCAATCGAGGGCAGGATAAACGTTAGTGCCATGCATATTGAAGCCGAATAAAAGAACGCGAATGAGACTTCGTTTTAAAAGATTGCATTATCCACTTTTTCCCAAAACATTTTTATTTTTGTGGGCGTGTTTAAAGCTATATCTCTACGAAATTTACTTGTGGACTTTTCAGGTTAGCACAAATGTATGTACCAAGTTTCATTATAATCGCTGCAGTTTTAGTTTTACCGCCCACTAGTGTAGGAGGCGTGGCAGTCGTCCAGTTTTGACTATATTTAAAATTTTGTTATCTACAGTAAGTGTAGGCTCCATGATGAACTACAGCGAAATTGCAGCACGACAAGTAGTTTTGGCCGCGCTTATATGGGATCGCGACACTGTGCGCCGTTCCCCATAAATATATTTTACACAAAAAAAAACTAAAAAATAATACGCGTGGAGTTCTCATGTCATATCGGAAAATAAACTCTTTTTTAGTTTTTTATTTCGCTCTAAAAATAAAAGTTGTTTGTAGATTGGTTTATGTATTAACATACCCACGCAAACATATGAACAGATGGATATGGTGCAAAATCATGGAGGTGGAGAATTTAGGTTGGAAACGATTTTTTCACTAATGTTATAGATTTTTTTTATTTTATCTCGTTTTCCGATTAGTTAATGTAACTAGTATTCAGCAACACACTTATGAACTCATCTTAGCCCATAAAGTCAACCGAATAAAAAATAACATTAAGAAGTCTTTCTGAAAAGTACTTTGCCAGATGAAACAGTTGTCATAATTTTATTATAAAAACTTAAAAAAACTGACTATACAGTACAGGAAAATTAAATCAATAGTGGAATTCACTAACTTTTTTAATGACATTTGCCATCGCTTTATTTGCGAATCGATAACTGTAACGATTTCGTTATTCCGTAACCAATTTGTATCGATATTCGTTGATCGACTATCAGCTGTGTTGTTAAATAAACGGCAAGTAAATTGGCTGCGTTAAAAATGACGAAATTAATATTACTGGCAATATTAGTTAAAAAAGAAAATCGGAACTTTAACTAAATACTTTCAAACACGAAAAGTTGCTTTATTTATAAATCAAATGGCATTTGAGTACTTGGCGTACGTTTTATCACAAGATGAAGAATTACTAAGTCCATCGCCAGTGGACACACACCTTCTTAGAGAAGTATGTAGATAACACATTCGACTTGAATGCAACGGAGTTTCGAAAGCTGTACCGACTAACCCCAGACTTGGCTCATGATGTTATTTCTCAAATTGATGGTCAATAAGGAGTACAAGAATAACTGCGAAATCAACAGGGAAAAAAAATGAAATTAATACCGCATTTACTTACCTTTTGTTGAAATTGGTAAAAACTTGCACAATAATGACTTTTAAAAGCAGTTAGTATACGGAATTTATTTATTTTTGGCATTCTTTTTGTGCTTTTCGATCACAAGGAAACGCTCAAGCAATTTTTTAATTTTACTCTTGTAAACCAAAGCTGAAAATGTTTGTTTCAAGAAGTTTATTTTCCTATTTTATTATTCATTTTCTTTATAAAATTGTTCCGAGATGGGTGTTACAACCAAGAATTTAAGCCTGGAGGTATTCTTAGCTAGTAGATTGATTACTGTCCCGAATAAAAAGTCGATTTTCGTGTCCAGATTCGAGAGTGACACTACAGAAGAGGACCTGAAGTCGTACGTTATAAGTAAACTTAAATCTGAAAATGTGAATATTCGTAAATTTAATTTTAATTATCCTAGAGACATTTCGTCATTTAGGATTTACGTATCAGCGAAACATTTTGAAACAATCTTGAATAATTCATTTTGGCCACACGGAGCCTTTGTGCGTGAATTCGAGCATAGACGCAACGTTAATATTTGTAATCTTGCTACCGTTCCTCATAACAATTATGCTGCAAAAAACTAAATATTAAATCTGTCCTTAATATATTTTATCAAAATATAAGAGGCCTAAACATGAAACTAACTGAACTATACTTGAGATCATTTAACGGTAATTACAATATCATCGATTTACTGAAATAAAATAAAACAACTTCAACTGTGGCTTACAAGGGAACAATAAAAAAACATACTTAGCATTTCTTGTGATAACAAAGGAAAACAAATTAGTTAAAAATTAGTATGATAGATTTTATGAAAGTTTTCTGTAATCTTCTAAAAGCTAAAATTTCCGCCTCCATGATTTTGTGCCAAAAACATAAACAAGTTCCTATGCAAGAAAAAATATCGAAAAAGATATAAAATTTATATACAGTGGAGATAATGTAGTAAGCGGGGTAGGGAGGTTCCATGAAAAAGTGAACCTTGGTGCGGACAGTGTGGACACAAATATTTTAAAAATCTTAATCAACCTAATATTAATTTATCCTTTAAATGAAATTTCAATACCTCATTTTTACTCTTAAAGTAAGGCTCAGCGCCTTAACAATTTCAATAAGTTGAAATAGTTTATTTTTGAAAAAGCTGTCAAACCATTTGCGATTTACCACTTAAGTGAGTAATGAAAAAATACCTACCGTAATTCATCTTTATTAAACGAATGTCAATTTATATAACCCTATATTCTTATATTAGATGTATCGAACAGTCCCCACCCGTTACAAAACAAAGTAGGAATTTGTTATCCCAGTCGTTCTTTTATTTCATACTTGTTGTGACAATGTTAGAAACTCGTTTTAAATATATCCACCAATCAGTTCATTGTAGTTGTTAAGGAAATTGTTAAACCATGTAGTATGTCCCACCCGTGACAAGCACGTAGAAACTTTGTTAGAAAAAAGTAAGCATCGCTCATACGCCTAATATCCTCATGAGAGATATGAACAATTTAGTTCCAGAAGAAATTTTTAAAACAAAATACGGCATCTATGAAGTAGTTTTTTTCATGGCCCTTGAATCTAGTGATACCTAGGAAGTAATATGTTTAGAATTTCCGAAACTCAAATTTATTCAGGCCATGAGTGATGCCATAACGTGAACATATTTTAACATTTGAACTGATCGATGGTTTATTATATTTGAAGTTTTCAATAATGCTTTTAATTCGAACACGTCCCACCCGCGACATTTATATTTTAGATTATAGCTATAAATTCCATTTAAAAAAATTTATTATTTTTACGAAATTTGATTTCCCAAATGTTCGTTTATCTGAGTATTTAAACAAAACAAGCTACTTACATATATTCGCAAGTTTTTATGATATATAAATTCACCATGGATTGCGTCTATTTTTTGTCTCACCTCACCCGTGACAGTTTATAAAACTTATTATAATTTGCATGTGTGCTATGATATCGTGACTTTTTTAATTTAAACATAAATCATGTCTTGGTTACGTGTCTCAACCTATCTATTGGAATCTGAATCCCCAGCTGGATTTTAATCAAAATGCTTCAACAAAAATTAAATACTGTGTACAATTTGCCCACCCGTGACGTGGAATATCCCTCTGCAGCTAAAATGCGTATCAGTTTTATTTAAGATTATGGAGTTATTATCTAATTAAACAAGTAAGACAAGACTGTATTCGCTGTACCGAAGACTTCATACCTTTCATGAATGGAGCTGACAATATCTTCATCCCATTCGTATTATCCACATAATCGCTGTATAAGATATGTGTTTACGCGTGTAGGCTGTCACCACCGTCCCATCCCCTCCTTTTCTATATGTATATCTATGAATTTATATACATCCCGGAGCTTGTATTGTATTCGGACTATCGTGTAATTATATTATATTGAATACCCCCAAAACAATACATGGCATTTACCCACTCAGATTCCCTATTGGGCATGCTCATAGTGCCGTGTAGCGCAGCCTCACGCGCATATCCACCAAGTCGAATTCGCCGTCACGTACAG
>JARSSU010044094.1:0-66571 GCA_029619165.1 Eurosta solidaginis | reverse complement strand
TTTGTTGTTGTCATTATTATTACGGCTTTTATTGCGGTCTGAAAAAATGTATTCTTGATCAATTTCTAACTTTCTTTTTTACTATATTCATTTAAATTTGCTTTCAAAGGTTTTTATTACCGCAAATTTTAATTGTTTACAATGGTTTTTACATTCGAGTTTCATTCACTTTATACAACATTAAATAACTGTAAAATTGTTTGTATTTGTGCATTTGTATAATTCATGAATGTTCGAATAGACAGAGCTTAAATGAGATGAGAATAAAATTGTTCATATTAAGTACGAAAGTTTAGGTGCGAGCGAAACCGAATTTTATATACCCAGCTGTTTGCTGTCGCATTGTCATCAATATCCTCTAACGGGAGTCCAAAGAAACTTGCTGTTTCAATAGGGGTGGACCATCACGAAAGGGGTGCTAGAGGCGTTGGTTGCACATTACAATTAAAGAGATGGTTGGTGTCATGTGGGGACACATTGCAAGCGGGGCATATATTTTGTATGTCGGGGTTGATTCTGGATAGGTAAGAGTTTAGCCTGTTACAGTATCCAGAACGAAGTTGAGCTAGAGTGACTCGCGTTTCCTTGGGGAGTATGCGTTCCTCTTCCGCAAATTTTGGGTACTGTTCTTTGAGTACTGGATTCAAACTAGGTATAACAAGTAAGGGTGTTCGGATATATTCGAGCATTATATACTCAGCGTGTGGTTCAACTGTACAGTTCATTTCAGATAAATTACTTTTCTACATTACACGTGGCACCGCCCATTTAAAATAAAAAAATTTCACCCCATTTCATCTTACCATAAAACTTGGTAAATGAAATATCATTGATACAAAACCGATAATCGCTAAGATATAGCTTATTATTCTAGTCTACGACCCTTTTAAACAGCCTTTATATAAAAGTGGCAGACGATGCCTGGTGGCCGTGGTCTTTAAGAGATCCCGTCCATTTTTACTAGAAATATTTCCTGCTATAAGCAAAATATTTTTACCCAATCTTTTTACGATCCGGTAAGTTTGCTTCAAGTTATGGCTCCCGAAACATAGAAATTGTTTAGTTATAAAAGGGGCGGTGCCACGCCCATTTAAAAAATTTTAATTTTTTCCTATTGTTATAATTCCACTTGGGAAGAGAGATATAATTTATATAAAGCTTTATTTTGCAAAGATATAGCTTATTTTATTTTCATTTCATTTATTTATTACATCAAAAAAACCTAATTCATAAATTAAATTAGATTACAATTTACTATCTTACTGCTAAGGTTTTACAATATTCGTAAAGTTTTGCTTTAAAAGCTACGATTTCATTACAAGTTTTTATATATATAGGCAGTTCATTGAAACTTTTTAGACCTTTATACAAAATATTTTTGCTGATCTATTTCAGTTCTGAATAAAGGCAGTTTGAAATTATGTTTATCCCTTGTATTAATGTTTTGTGTTTGCTTAACTAATACTACGTGTTTACTTAGATATTCAGGTACATTTTCACTTTTAATATTAAAAATAAACTTCATAGCGTGAAAAAAAATCGTTCGCTTGACACTTAACCAGTTCAAACTTCTCAGCATATGAGCCGTACGAGTATCTCTAGGTTTTTTAAGAATAAATCTCATACATCTGTTTTGCATCTTTGAAGTTTATCTATTTCTTTGTCTGACACAATGAATAGAATAGATGGACAGTATACAAAGTGCGGTTCTATAATGGACTTATATATAATTATTTTGTACTTTGAATATATTTGGATGTTCTCTGCATAACCCCAATTTTTTCGCAACTTTCTCGACTGTGTAGTTTATATGTTCTTCAAACTTGAGTTTGTTATCAATTATAATTCCCAAATATTTTATACTGTCAACTTTTGTATGCTTTCATCATTTACTTTTAAACCAATTATATCCTCATTAACGTACCTTCTTGTTATTATCATCAATTTCGATTTAATTATATTAAGTTTCAGTATATTCCGCACAACCATTTATACAGGTTATTCAGTTCATGTTGTATTTTAAAAAGCGCAGAATTAATATTATTCTCACTAATCATTATTAATGCATCATCAGCGAATAGTTTAATTTAACAACCTTCAATAGCGTTAACTATATCATTAATATAAATAAGCACAGTATCGGTGCCAAAACTGAGCCTTGTGTTAACCCTATGGGGACTTCCAATCATCAGACATCACGGTATTTATAACCTTTTTCTGTCTCCTCTGCTTCAAAAGCTGCGAAACCAGTCCAGTTCTATACCAGTTATACCTATACGTTGCATTTTTATACTCAGTTGAGCAGAGCTCACAGAGTATATTAAGTTTGATTGGATAACGGTTGGTTGTACATATATAAAGGAATCGAGATAGATATAGACTTCCATATATCAAAATAATCAGGATCAAAAAAAATTTGATTGAGCCATGTCCGTCCGTCCGTCCGTCGTCCGTTAACACGATAACTTGAGTAAATTTTGAGGTATCTTGATGAAATTTGGTATGTAGGTTCCTGAGCACTCATCTCAGATCGCTATTTAAAATGAACGATATCGGACTATAACCACGCCCACTTTTTCGATATCGAAAATTTCGAAAAACCGAAAAAATGCGATAATTCATTGCCAAAGGCGGTTAAAGCGATGAAACTTGGTAGATGGGTTGACGTTATGACGCAGAATAGAAAATTAGTAAGATTTTGGACAATGGGCGTGGCACCGCCCACTTTTACAAGAAGGTAATTTAAAAGTTTTGCAAGCTGTAATTTGGCAGTCGTTGAAGATATCATGATGAAATTTGGCAGGAACGTTACTACTATTACTATATATGTGCTAAATAAAAATTAGCAAAATTGGATGAAGAACACGCCCACTTTTTAAAAAAAATTTTTTTAAATTCAAATTTTAACAAAAAATTTAATATCTTTACTGTATATAAGTAAATTAAGTCAAAATTCAACTCCAGTAATGATATGATGCAACAAAATACAAAAATAAAAGAAAATTTCAAAATGGGCGTGGCTCCGCCCATTTTCATTTAGTGTGTCTAGAATACTTTTAATGCCATAAGTCGAACAAAAATTTACCAATCCTTTTGAAATTTGGTAGGAGCATAGATTCTATGACGTTAACTGTTCTCTGTGAAAATGGGCGAAATCGGTGGAAGCCACGCCCAGTTTTTATACACAGTCCACCGTCTGTCCTTCCGCTCGGCCGTTAACACAATAACTTGAGCAAAAACCGATATATCTTTACTAAACTTAGCCCACGTACTTATCTGAACTCACTTTATCTTGGTATAAAAAATGGCCGAAATCCGACCATAACCACGCCCACTTTATCGATATCGAAAATTACGAAAAATAAAAAAATGCCATAATTCTATACCAAATACGAAAAAAGGGATGAAACATGGTAACTGGATTGGTTTATTGACGCAAAATATAACTTTGGAAAAAACTTTGTAAAATGGGTGTGACACCTACCATATTAAGTAGAAGAAAATGAAAAAGTTCTACAAGGCGAAATCAACAGCCCTTGGAATCTTGGCAGGAATACTGTTAGTGTTATTGAATATATAAATAAATTAGCAGTACCCGACAGATGATTTTCTGGATCACCTGATCCACATTTGGTCGATATCGCGAGAACGCCTTCACATATACATCTAAGGGCCACTCGCTTTTAAAACCCTCATTAATACCTTTAATTTGATATCCATATCGTACAAACACATTCTAGAGTCAACCCTGGCCCACCCTAATGGCGATATCTCGAAAAGGCGTGCACCTATAGACCTAATGCCCACTCCCTCTTAAAATGCTCAGTAACACCTTTCGTTTGATACCCATATCGTAAAAACATTCTAGAGTCACCCCTGGCCCACCCTAATGGCGATATCTCGAAAAGGCGTCCACCTATAGACCTAATGTCCACTCCCTCTTAAAATGCTCAGTAACACCTTTCCTTTGATACCCATATCGTACAAACATTCTAGAGTCACCCCTGGCCCACCCTAATGGCGATATCTCGAAAAGGCGTCCACCTATAGACCTAATGCCCACTCCCTCTTAAAATGCTCAGTAACACCTTTCGTTTGATACCCATATCGTACAAACATTCTAGAGTCACCCTGGCCCACCCTAATGGCGATATCTCGAAAAGGCGTCCACCTATAGACCTAATGCCCACTCCCTCTTAAAATGCTCAGTAACACCTTTCGTTTGATACCCATATCGTACAAACATTCTAGAGTCACCCTGGTCAACCTTTATGGCGATATCTCGAAAAGGCGTCCACCTATAGAACTGAGGATTACTCCCTTTTAAAATACTCATTACCACCTTTCATTGATACCCATATAGTACAAACACATTCTAGAGTCACCCTGGCCCACCCTAATGGCGATATCTCGAAAAGGCGCCCACCTATAGACCTAATGCCCACTTTCTCTTAAAATGCTCAGTAACACCTTTCGTTTGATACCCATATCGTACAAACATTCTAGAGTCACCCCTGGCCCACCCTAATGGCGATATCTCGAAAAGGCGTCCACCTATAGACCTAGTGCCCACTCCCTCTTAAAATGCTCAGTAACACCTTTCGTTTGATACCCATATCGTACAAACATTCTAGAGTCACCCTTGGTCCACCTTTATGGCGATATCTCGAAAAGGCGTCCACCTATAGAACTAGGATCTCCCTTTTAAAATACTCATTACCACCTTTCATTTGATACCCATATCGTACAAACACATTCCAGAGTCACCCCTGGCCCACCCTAATGGCGATATCTCGAAATGGCGTCCACCTATGGACCTAATGCCCACTCCCTCTTAAAATGCTCAGTAACACCTTTCGTTTGATACCCATATCGTACAAACACATTCTAGAGTCACCCCTGGCCCACCCTAATGGCGACATTTCGAAACGGCGTCCACCTATAGACCTAATGCCCACTCCCTCTTAAAACGCTCAGTAACACCTTTCATTTGATTCCCATATCGTACAACTAGAGACACCCCTGGTCCACCTTTATGGCGATATCTCGAAACGGCGTCCACCTAGGGAACTAAGGATCACTCCTTTTCAAAATACTCATTAACAGCTTTCATTTGATACCCATATCGTACAAACATATTCTAGAGTCACCCCTGGTCCACCTTTATGGGGATTTCTCGAAAAGACGTTCACCTATAGAACTAAAGCCCATTCCCTTTTAAAATACTCATTATCACCTTTCATTTGATACCCATATCGTACAAACACATTCTAGAGTCAGCCCTGGTCCACCTTTATGGCGATATCCCTAAATGGCGTCCATCCATAGAACTATGGCCTACTCTCTCTTAAAATACTCTTTAATACCTTCCATTTGATACACATGTCATACAACCACATTCCAGGGTTACCCTAGGTTCATTTTCCTACATGGTGATTTTCCTTATTTTGTCTCCATAGCTCTCAACTGAGTATGTAATGTTCGGTTAC
Source organism: Eurosta solidaginis (assembly GCA_029619165.1). Taxonomy (NCBI): domain Eukaryota; kingdom Metazoa; phylum Arthropoda; class Insecta; order Diptera; family Tephritidae; genus Eurosta; species Eurosta solidaginis. The sequence continues at coordinate 61,082 of JARSSU010044094.1, read as the reverse complement.
ACCCGAACTTAGCCTTCCTTACTTGTTTTAATTAAGATCTCCTTATCCACTGCTTCAAATCCTCGTTTGAGGTCAAGGAAGATTGAAACAACCACTTTTTTATTATTTAACTCTTCTTTCCAGTCATGTATCACCAATTAAGAGCTGTCTCACATGAATGTTTCTTTCTAAAGCCTGACAGTTCGTGGGCTAGTATATTATTATCTTATTCGTCCATGACCCCTTTAAAAATCCTTTGTATAAAAGTGGGCGTGGTCCTAAACCAATTTCGATAATTTTGATTTTATTTTTTATACTCAGTTGAACAGAGCTCACAGAGTATATTAAGTATGATTGCATAACGGTTGGTTGTACAGGTATAAAGGAATCGAGATAGATATAGACTTCCATATATCAAAATAATCAGGATCGAAAAAAATTTGATTGAGCCATGTCCGTCCGTCCGTCCGTTAGCACGATAACTTGAGTAAATTTTGAGGTATCTTGATGAAATTGGTATGTAGGTTCCGGAGCACTCATCTCAGATCGCTATTTAAAATGAACGATATCGGACTATAACCACGCCCACTTTTTCGATATCGAAAATTTCGAAAAACCAAAAAAGCGCAATAATTCGTTCCCAAAGACAGATAAAGCGATGAAATTTGGTAGGTGAGTTGAATTTATGACGTAGAATTGAAAATTAGTAAAATTTTGGACAACGGGCGTGGCGCCGCCCACTTTTAAAAGAAGGTAATTTAAAAGTTTTGCAAGCTGTAATTTGGCAGTCGTTGAAGATATCACGATGAAATTTGGCAGGAACGTTACTCCTATTACTATATGTACGCTTAATAAAAATTAGCAAAATCGGAAGAGGACCACGCCAACTTTAAAAAAAAATTTTTTTAAGTAAAATTTAACAAAAAATTTAATATCTTTACAGTATATAAGTAAATTATGTCAAAATTTAACTCCAGTAATGATATGGTGCAACAAAATACAAAAATAAAAGAAAATTTCAAAATGGGCGTGGCTCCGCCCTTTTTCATTTAATTTGTCTAGGATACTTTTAATGCCATAAATCGAACAAAAATTTATCAATCCTTTTGAAATTTGGTAGGGCCATAGATTTTATGACGTTAACCGTTTTCTGCGAAACTGGGCGAAATCCGTTGAAGCCACGCCCAGTTTTTATACACGGTCGTCCGTCTGTCCTTCCGCATGGCCGTTAACACGATAACTACAGCAAAAATTGTCATATCTTTACTGAACTTAGTTCACGTACTTATCTGAACGCACTTTATCTTGGTATAAAAAATGAACGAAATCCGACAATGCCCACGCCCACTTTTTCGATATCGAAAATTACGAAAAATTAAAAAAATGCCATAATTCTATACCAAATACGAAAAAAGGAATGAAACATGGTAATTGGATTGGTTTATTGACGCGAAATATAACTTTGGAAAAAACTTTGTAAAATGGTTGTGACACCTACCATATTAAGTTGAAAGAAAATGAAAAAGTTCTGCAGGAAGGAATAAAAACCCTTGAAATCTTTGCAGGTATTACATATATAAATAAATTAGCGGTCTCCAACAGATGATGTTCTGGGTCACCCTGGTCCACATTTTGGTTGATATCTGGAAGACGCCTTCACATATACAACTACAACCACTCCCTTTTAAAACTCTCATTAATACCATTAATTTGATACCAATATGGTACAAACACATTCTAGAGTCACCCCTGGTCCACCATTATGGCGATATCTCGAAAAAGCGACCACCAATTCAACTACCACCACTCCCTTTTAAAACCCTCATTAATACCTTTGATTTGATATCCATATCGTACAAATAAATTCTAAGGTCACTCCTGGTCGACCTTTATGGCGATATCTCGAAACGGCGTGCACCTTTGGGCCTAAGGATCACTCCCTTTTAAAATACTCATTTGCACCTTTTTTTTTGATACCCATATTGTACAAGCAAATTCTAGGGTCACCCCTGGTCCACCTTTATGGAGATATCTCGAAACGGCGTCCACCTATGGAACTAAGGATTACTCCCTTTTAAAATACTCATTAACACCTTTCATTTGATATCCATATCGTACAAACAAATTCTAGAGTCAGCCCTGATCCACCTTTATGGCGATATCCCTAAATGGCGTCCACCTATAGAACTATGGCCCACTCTCTCATAAAATACTCTTTAATGCCTTTACACATGTCATACAAACACATTCCAGGGTTTCCCTCGGTTCATTTTCCCTCATGGTTATTTTCCCTTATGTTGTCACCATAGCTCTCAACTGAGTATGTAATGTTCGGTTACACCCGAACTTAACCTTCCTTACTTGTCTTTTTTTGTTTTCAAATAATTCTTTATAGCAAAGGCAATATTGTTATTGATTTATGATTAATAATATTTTTAAAATTGAATATATCGCAAGTGGGCAGTGCCGCGCCCATTTTTAAAAAGTTATTAAAATTTTATCGCGAGTCTTATTATCAGTCCACACATAAAATTTCAACGTTCGAAGGGTATTATTTACTAAATAATCAGGGTTTTTGCGTTTTCGAAAATGTTATATATATAAAAAGTGGGCGTGGTTATCATCAGATTTCACCCATTGCCAATACCAATATATTCTGGGGCCAGAGAAGACTGTACATCGAATTTGGTGAAGATATCTCAATAGTTGCTCAAGTTATCATGTTAACGGCGGACAGATAGATGGTCGGACGGGCATGGCTTAATCAAATTTTTTTTTCTTTTTTTTTGATACTGACAATTTTGATAAGTGGAAGTCTATATCTATCTGGATTCCTTTATACCTGTACAAACAACCGTTTTGCTACTAAAGTTAATATACTCTGTTTGGAAAGCACGCTGATTATAAAAATCACTTAAAGTGTAGAAGTAACAATAAAATATGTTTCACATCATTTTCTTACGTACGTGAATTTCATAAACTCTTTTACATTAAATATAAAATACGTGTCAGCTCACAATTGTCTTCTGTCTGTCAGCAATCTACAATAGGACTTTATTTTTCCACTGTCCATTGTACATCACAACAATTATCTCAGTACTTCCCTTAAAGCGTGACCATTCTTAGTTCAAGAAAAAAGAGGCACGAATAAACTTTAGCACATTTCAACTGACACAATTAAATTAACAACGTGCGGTTTGTAAACGCAAGTATTAAGCGAGAAGTGAAAAATCGTGTAAACGAAGAGCTGACTGCAGAGTGAAAATTTTGTGGTACACAGCGAGTTCATTGTAGCAGACGACGCATTTTGTCTATATGCTGACGACATATTGACCACGGAAAAATTTGCAAAAAGGAAAAACAAACATAAATTGAATTGAAATGTTAAAACCCAGATGACAGCGAAATGCACCACAACACAATGATAGCATAATGTGCAGACAATTCTTTAATATAGAGGAGTAGATGAAGCAACGGAGACCGGAGGAAAACTTTAAATTCGACGTGCATTTTTCGGTATAAAATTGTTTCTATTCGTGTGGTTTTGATGAGAAAAACTCAAGGAGTATATAGAAACAGTCTGTAAAAAAGGAACAATTGCAAAAGCTCTAGTCGAAAACTGTATTTTACAAGCGCCATGAAAGTTGGGTTTTGGCGCCATAGTTAAATTACAATCCATATCAGTTCTTATTTCTTCAATAAACCAAAGGAGGACAAAAAATGCGCAAGGAATCTGTTCATCCATTTTCAGTTTCTTCTGAAAATCTCATAAAAGGCTTTAAGATTCGAAATTATTTTACCATCAACAGGGTCAAACCCCATTTTATTACAATTGCGTTTCATGAAATTATCCACAAGATGAAGGCATCCCCATTAAACGTTTCTTCAACAAAAGGTGAAAGCGGGTGATAAAAGGATCAATTAGCGGGTTAGGGGGGGATTAGAATATACCAGCGGTAGGTATGTTTGTAGTAAGAGGCGACTATAATACCAAATTGATTCAAGGGGTTTTGTAGCGCAACCCTCAAGGGTGTGCCAGCGCACTATTTAGCTTCTCCAACCCAATTGTTAACCTCATCTACCCGTGGCGAATCTTGTTTCATTAACAGCCGAGGCTTTGGCGACCACAAGTTCCTCATGGAACTAGAGGGTGGGGAGTGCGGAATGGCCTAGAAGGTTTAATGTGGTCATATAAATCGTTCTCCAGATGGTCGGTGCTTGCTACCGGAACGTACCGGATCTGCATCCGGCAAAGGACCATTAACATCGATAACACTCCTTCGGGGAATGCCTTTATCGTTAATATAACAACAACAACAATATTTATGTTCTTCCTATAATTGAGCTGAACCAATCAGATCTTTTAGCCGTAATCATAGATTCAGAGCTAGAAACTAATAACAACAAAAGTAAAAAACCTAAACTAAGGCACGATAACCTCAGAAGAGATTTTAGGCCGAGCTTCTCATCCAATTTGAGTGGTGCTCCTTTTTAATTTTTCCTACAAATTGGCGGGACGGGACCTACTTATTTTATGCCGACTCCGAACGGCATCTGCAAGGCAGATGAGTTTTCACTGAAAGTTTTTCATGGCAGAAGTACACTCGGAGTGCATGCAAAAAAACTGCCGAGGGGCGACCCCGTTAGTAAAAATTTCTTCTAATTGAAACTTTTTTCTAAAATTTTTATGTTGCTTTGCCCGGGGCGTGAATCCAGATCTTCGGTTTGGCAGGCGGATCACGCTACCATCACACCACGGCAGCCCCAACATTAAAAGTAGTTATGTTAATAATCTGCGTAATTTTTGAAACTTCTGGCAGTTCACGTGTATTCCCGACTCTTTGTGGTAGCCATAGTAAGTGATGCGTCTTTATTTTTTCACATGTCTGCTAAATGGTACGATACAAGAGTACATGGCAGGAGAACGATTAAATGATGTCCAAACTTACCATCTGGAACAGACTATATAACGGTAACTGTAGATTTCCAGGAAGACAATTTAAGGTGTCATTGGAACGAGGTTGTGGAGGAGGGGCAATGATAGGAGCATATCATACTTCACAGACAGCCCAAAAATATAAAAGGAACTGGGAATAGACTTATCCTTCTTTTACTATTCATTTTGCATCCTTAGGATACTGCACCAACCATTTTGGGAACAATTTCATATGACCGCTTTGAAACGTCTAGGTAAATAAGGAGAATTACGCTACACAGCCCTCTGAATTACCTGGGTCTGAGCTCTCGACCCTTGAATTATATTCCAAGCGAAAGCTTGTTCCAAAAAAAGTGCAGCTATAATTCTTCCCGATATAGTCTCAAAAACATAAAGAAAATTGAGGAATACACTGTGGTCCAACCGGTATTATTGTGAGGTCATAGAGTCCTTGTGACCAGTTTTGCATAAGCCGGAAACAAGCCTGCCCCTCAAACGAAATTGCATTGAGACCACTGACGCACATCATGTCCAGTCATTGCGATATTTCACGATGCTTCATATGTGGCTTCTAAAATCCACAGACCTAGAAAGTTCGAAGTATTAATATCAAATCCGGAGCGTGCCGGATCATATCTGGCAAGCAACCATCATCATTGATAATACTGCACTCTATTAACAGATTTCTGAGCACACGATTTTTCGACGTTCTGGTAGAGGTAGAGTACCGGATTCTTTGATTCACTTAGGTTGATAAGAGAAAGCAAGTGGTTTCTTGAGGATTAATTAGGAATAATCTGGTTGGAAAATAAGAATTCCACCCAGCACTTACCGAGTGCACTTACAATTGACAAAATGTCTCGAGTCATGTGATGATTTCCCATATTATACTGACTGTTCTCATTTCATACTGGCTGGTCTCCATAACAAACAAAAATTTTTTCGAATTTTCCTTTAATGGTATCTTATTTATAATTGACTATTCCCATATCGAAGTGAGGTTTTCCCATTAGCAATTGAGAGTTCTCATTTCCATATGACGCTTTCCAATACTCAATTGACTTTTCTCAATTACAACTGACGATTTTGGGTTTTCGTTTGATGCTTTCGAAGTGACGCTTTGGCATTTCGTTAAGACGACTTCCGCCGTCCAATTTTTGGAAAATGCTTTGAAGGAAAGCTATAATGACTCCAAAAACTTTTGTACTCGGCCTGGATGATCAACTTACTAAAAACCAAAGGTCTACTCACGGTTATAACGATCAAACAATAGCTAAGAAGTAGCTGTTCGGGGGAAGCGTTCAACTTCCGCTTTTCCCAGAAATGTAGCGGATAGGTTATACCAGACTTCTGTTGCCGTTGATTCAGTTCATGTTAATTTTCAACTTAGTAGCAAAAGATATTAAGCCAAACGTAGATATATTCCAGTTGAATGGAACAAATGGTATTTCTAAGAATTCAGCATCACATACCTACGCAGCACACATACATACAGCCCTTATATACAATATATGCATCTACAATCTGTAATAATATTACAGTCATAAATATTCAAAACCTACATGCCTACCTAGACAATATTTATGAGGGCCACTAACGCCAGTTTTACGACTGAATAGCTAAGACTAATACGTTATAACTACACTTACCAAATACATATACATAAATAGTTACACACATACAATCACTTAGAGATCGATCCCAAATGGCAATAAAACTGGCACAAAAGCATTAATTCGTCTACCCCTTAACGATAATGTCTACTTAAAAGTCTATTTATATACAAAATCAACAAAATCCTTAAATATATTTTCATGCATAATTAAAATATCGACGAACTTGACTTATGTAACTCGAGCCAACTAAGCAAACATAAAAATCGCATCAACTAGGTCAACGTCGAGCCGTAAAGGGCAATAAAGCGTAAAAAATATCATTTGAATGTGCTTAAGTTTTTCATAGTATGAATGTAAATGAATGTATCTATGTATGTGTATTATTGCGACCTCCCCTTTTTTGCAGGAAATAGAGTTTACCCTTTTGTTTGGTGATCCCTATGGGTTTAAGTCACTAGTAGACCGCACATATATATATGAGTTAACAAATAGATATGTATGGATATATTTGCATGCATAACAAACCCAAAATAACTGAATGCCGAATATGGGTCATTCCATAACAAATCGATCGTTTCCAACATACCTGAATTTTTTTAAAACTTATCGGCCTGGTCAGTCAATTAAGCTCTTACACTAAATGTGTTCAACGTGTTACCATAATTTTTTTGACGATCAAACGGAAGAACCCCAATTAGGTCTGAGGACTTATGTTATAGAATAACTCCCACCCTCTTAGCAAAAACTTGAAGTTTTTTAGAACCTAGCTCAATAGCTGCTTCGAGATCTGACAACCCTGCCGCCCCTAATAACTTGAACCTTGAACTAGCGAACGCAGAACACGAACACAGAACGTGCTCCTTCCTGCAGCTCACACTTCCTACACCTGTTGTTACTGACGAAATCTAACTTATAAGATTTTAACGCCAGAAGATAGTGCCCAGTTAGAATGCCCATTGTGTGCCTTTATAGCTGGGTAGTTACAGCGAACAATTAAAATTCTATATATAAGCATCCTTAGATTGTATGATCCATTAGAATTAATTAAACCAAAGGTATACATCTTAACAATTTACTGAAAATCTGACTTTACTCCTTAAACTACCATGCCCGAAGACGTTAATGTGACCATAACCGTAAACTTCACCATATTTATAACCGTTAACGTAATTTTACCTATACGCAAAAGCGCAACCAATACCATAACGGTATCGGTAATCGTAATCGTCACCATAACCATAACCATAAATGTAAACGCTACCGTAACCGTAACCGCCACCATACCCATGACTGTAAGCACAATCATAACGAGATCGCCACCATTACGATAGCCGTTACGGTAATTGTAAGCCTAACTGTAAGTGTAACCATTTTCATACGCGTAAACATAACCGTATCCAAAAGCGGAACTGTAACTGTAACCGTAACCATAGGCCCTACCATAAACATAATTTAACTCGCAGGACTTTCTATGCCGTGATTAAAGATATTCACACATTACCTTCATTGGAAAACGACGAAAAGCTTTTTATGTTTTTCTCATATTGGTATGTCTAAAAAAATTAGCTTAAATTCAAATAGGTGTAGCTTTGTGGAAGTTTTCTGACTGTGAGCAATCAAATATGTACACGTGCAAAATTCCATCAAATCGTCTTGGCTGTTTTCGCGATACTATATCCGACAAAGAACATCTATAATATGACTTACAGCTAATAATAGGTGGCAACGCTTCTTAGAATTTTTTTTAAAGAGGTAAAATATCTTTAAGGTACTTCTTATATTGGCTTACTACTTTTTATACCTTTCATGAAAATGAAATGGTATATTAATTTCGTTACGAATCCTAAAATTGTAAGTCCTAGAAGGAAAATAAGTATACCGAAATAATCAGGATGAAGAGCTGAGTTGATTGAGCCATGTCCGTCTGTCTGTTTGTATGCAAACTAGTCCCTCAATTTTTGAAATATATTGATAAAATTTGGCGAGCGGGTGTAGATAGGTGTCCGATTAGACATTTGTCCGAACCGGCGGGATGGGACCACTATAGTATATATCCTCCATACATCCGATTTTTCCAAAAAATAGGATTTTTGTCATATCTTCCTCAATTTATCAGATTGAAGCTTCAAACTTCACCATATGCTTTCGTATATTGCACATATTGTTGACCGAAAAAATGGATGAGATCGGTCGGATATATAGTATATATCCCCCACAACCGATTGTTCACATAAGAAACTTTTCGTAATTACAGCCCCAATTTAAGATATTGAGGCTTCAAATTTCAACGAATTTATACGTATATGACATATCTTGTTGTCTGAAAAATCATAGAGTTCGAGTGGTATATATAGTACATATAAGGTGGTATATATAGTATATATATATTTTTTTATTCGAAATTTTGGCCCCATTTCAACAGCTAGAAGCTTAAAATTTAACCAATTACTTACGTATATAGCATATATTGTTGTGTGGAAAAATCATAGAAATCGGTGGTATATATATTATATACCCCATATAAACTGTCATTTTTGCCCCTTTTTTACGGCTAGAAGCTTCAGATTTCATCAAATACTTACGTTTACGTCATATAATGTTGAATGTCGTCTATCAGGAATATCTAATTTACATTGCTCTAGTATCACAAATATGTGGCAGTCTTTTGAAATTTGCCTGAGGGGCAACACCAAGCTAAGACAGCTAGGAACGTAGTAAAGTAGTACAGAAGTACACAATTTCATACAAATCTAAATACCAGGTTGTGAGGCCGTATTGAATTTAAAAAGATATAAATGTAACTAGGATATAATTTAGGTTTGGTGACAACCTTTAACTTTTTATCTTACCTCTTCTTTTCCGCTTTACTCGGTGTAGATTCTGCATACCGTAAGCAAAGATGTTCACCCCCTCAACAACCCGAACAAATGTTTTCCACTTGATTTCTGTAGTAGAACTAACATTTTCACCAAAACCTCCCAATTTAGCTCCCTCATATCTCGACGAGGTACCAGAAATACCAAAAACGTAAAATTAAAAAACTTTTGAAATTTTGAACGTCGCATAGCTTAGAGAAAAGCTTTCTTTTGATTTACACGTCACTCAACATTGAACGACAAGACTTGGAATAACCCCTTCATATGCGGGCATGAACTCTTATTTTTGTTGGTCTACCACTGTCGCCGATATACTCACATGAGTAGCAGGAGCATCAGCAATAGTAAACACGCTTGAGTGATATGAATGACTATGCCGACAAAGCATGATAGCAAGAATTCTGATGGCAGACGATAGTCGATGTCGAACGGCGAATAGCAATGGCTTACATAGAAGCAGCATATATCGCTAGATGATACGGTAATGTTTGAAAAGGAATAGTATTAGTGAAGTGGCAATTGAAGTGACGAATAAGGACATGGAAAATTACACACACATAGATGTATGACGAACTTAAAGCACCCAAACGCATACATATGTACATTCATGCATCATAAACTTCAAGCACATGCATATGTGTTTATATTCCAAAATTTATCTGTGTTTCATGCTGGCAATTAGTGCATTGAAGAAGCTTCAGAGATAGCAATAGTGTTGTTGTTGTTATTCAAAAGATATAAATAAGTATGTATGTTTATGTATGGTAAGTGAAGTGCAAGGCATCATGCATAGATAAAAAATTGAAATGTCTCGGTTTAATCGCATCACTTCAAACTTGGTCTCACTTCAAATTTATTATAAATCGTTTGTTGGTGTTGTTGTATTAAATATGGTCATAACTATGCTGCAGTGTAATATTAAACTATTACGTCGGAAAGAATAGTAGTTTTTTAAAATGGAATTTACTGACTGGTCTTAAAGTAGTTCCAAAAAATGAATAAGGACAAAAAAGATTCAAGTTTTGCCTGGGAGGGAATGTACAGAAAGTCAAGGGAGATTTTCGAATATTCATTTTGATCTTTCCCTCCGAAGATCGAACTTTTCTGTCCCATATAAAACGAGCTCCGACACTTGTCATAATTTAACTAGAATTTTTTCGGTATAATTTAAATTTGTTAATGATACATATTTCCATTCCATTTCTGAAAATAGTGACCGAATAAATTTCAAAACAGCGCAGACCTAGAAACAGTCTAGCGCTTTTACAAAGGTCTTCGGTCTACCGAATCTGAATAACGAATCAGATTGTTCATATTTATTCTCGTTTCGAGATATTTCTGCACAAAGGTACGAAGATCACTTTTTTTTTGTAACATTCATTACTTGGTTGTCCACAAAAACCAATTTACCTTAGAATGTACATAGACCGTTAGAAAGCGCAAACATTTCGCTCGGCACACATTTTACTTGTGAACACTCTCTACGTCCTTCATTACTGCTAACAAAAGCGATATATGTAGCATACTTTCAGGCAGGCTTTCGTATAATGGGTTTTGGAGTTGTGTAGCAGATGTAATAGTCCATATAGTTTCTTTTTCCGCAAAAGTTTGGCTTATTAGTTTAATATAATTATATTTCGAGTATAGATAGTTTGCTGAGCCCTCCTTTATGCAGTTCTTAATTGGCTAACGTGCCTAAACTTCAAATTTGTGAAAAAAAATTGTCTGTAGAAAATATCCTAAAGCTAATGCAGTTTAAGGAGCAATAACTGAACTTCCAAAGGGAGCCTTCTAGAAAAGAAGACTACATTTTCAAGTACGAGAATCTCGAAAACTGGAACCAATTCAAAAATTCTGACGTCGGATTCAGACTCATAAACAAACGGCACTTACAAAGGTATTGACTCATTTCTGGGCATATACGTAATACTCCTATATTGCTACAGAAGGCTAGGTACATTCCCAAACATCAGAGTGCCGATATATTGCTGTTTAGACGTTTTTTGTTTTTGTATTCAATAATCGAATGTACCTAAATTTAAATTTTTTCTTTTCACTCTTATGCTGCTACAGTTACAAACATTTTATAGGCTGTCTTGTTTTGATTTCGAATTCAAAAACACATTGCGAGTATGTTTCTGGGTTTGTGTAATTGAATTTCATTGGACGTCTAAATCTTAATTGTACCAGTTGTAAAGGACAGTTAGATATCAAGCTGATTTGGAGCTCGGCTAGTTGTGGGATAGTAAACAGCTAAGTGGTTTTACAGCAGGCCAAGACTGCGCGATTGAACTGCTTCCAATGAGGGTTATTTATATATACTTCAATTGTGCAGATTAAAGCAAAAACGATATTATTGCACATTTTTTTTTCAACTTGCTTAAGATTGCAGACTATTATGAATTTATAAGAAAATTTGACACAGCCACGGGCTCGACCAAAGGCAGGAGCCAAAGTATGTGCTTGGTTGCTAAACAGGTACTTAAGTGAGCTCACAGTCATGCAATCACAGGCACGTGAGAAGCTTTTACGAAAGTCTCTTAGTAATTTCTACGTTTCTAAAAGGGACAAGCCAACCCCGTCTTTCTCAGATAGAAACTAAGCAAGAGCTTCCTAGCAATCCTCAGGGCCGACAGATTTTAGTCCTAGTTTCGCTTGAGTCGTGACAAATAAGCAAACATTCCGCTTGTAGCAAGTTTAATAACTAAGCCGACTTTTCTTGTACCGATTAGTCTTATTACCCTGCTAATATGTTCCCCAAAAGGGAGGGAGCGGACATAACACCCAAATGTAGGTGGGTAAGAAACTGGTTGATGTATTTGGCATGTAAGAGTAGTCGGTTTGTAAAAAAAAATGTCCTATGTTGATGGCGTATTCAATGCCGTAATTGGGCATCAGAAATGAGCCCGCTTTGAGCTGTATGTTGTAACGTTGTTTATGATAACAAACCGATAACGCACCAAAACACCTCAACAACAAACCGACAATACGCCGATAACTTGATGAGATATGTGTACATGAAATGTACAACATTCTCAGCTCTCTTGCCTATGGGCTGCCATTTAAAAAAATAGCAAGTAGTTGCCACCTATTTTAAAAACAAACCCTAATAGAATGTATTAATATGCCAAGGAAAGGCTATTCACGTCGTTGATGTTATTATACCTTTCATGAACATGAAATGGTATATTAACTTTGGTCCGATGTTTGTAACGATTGAGAAATATAGAAGATAGACTCACCATTAAGTATACCGAATTGATCAGGGCGACGAACTGAGTTGATATAGCCATGTCCGTCTGTCATGCCGTCCGTCTGTTCGTGCATCTTCGTCCGTCTGTTTGAACGCAAACTAGTCTCTCAAATTTTGAGATATCTCAATGAAATTGGCACATGGATGTGATTTTTGTATTATATTAGACATTTGTCGGATCCGGTAGGATCGAGACCACTATAACATATATCTCCCATACAACCGATCGTTCAGAAGTATATACGTGAAGCTCGTGATATATATATTCTAATATATCACAGAAGATTTCCTGTAAAAATCATTTCGATCGGAGTTATATATAATATATATCCCATACAACCGATCGTTTCAGATAAGGGAGTTTTTCGCCATTTTTTTTATATTTATCTTAAAATCGTTTAGGTATGTACATCTGTTCACTATATATTTGTTATCTTATACAGCGCATTATTTGGAGATTACGAATGGGATAAGATTATTGTTCAGCCCCATTCATGAAAGGTATGAAGTTTTCGGCACAGCCGAAAACAGTCCCGTCCTTACTTGTTTTTTTAATGTTACTATTTTATTTTGATAACATTTTGGTTTGCCTAAAACCTCACTCTTTCGATTAGTGCTATGGTTATACTTAAGCCCAAGTTTTCGATTATAGTCACGGTAATAGTTCCGGTGATGGAATCGCTGTCTGTTAGGGGTGTGGTTATTGTAAGGGTAATATTACTCTTTTATATAGCCTATAAAAATATGATTTTGGTTTTAAAAAAGCAAACCCTTAAACACACTCGTTTCGCACTAATAATCTACGTAAATATTTTGGACTTTTTAGATTGCAAAAACAAATGACCTCCGCTGAATACCCCTGTTGGAGTGCCAATCTTCAATTGGTACCGACGGCAGTACATCCCACATTTAGTGGGTTCTATTCCAAATATACCTTCCAACAAGGTTTCCAAATATGCTGCTCCATTTGTAATCCCTATAAGCAAAAATCCACCCTGAACAGGCCAATCGAAAAGAGTCATGTAAGAAGTAGACTGTGAGTTGTTTATGGACATAATAGTCGAGTTCCTATTAATGTTCACATTATATATGAAATAAGGCTCCCATTAGACGATTGTTGTAAGAAACTCGTAAGGAAAGTAAGCGATTCGATTAAGGTATCTTTTATGATACTTTTTTGACTCCGAGATGTTTGCTGGGAACCAACTCCAAGCTTTTACGATTATATAGCCGCACTGAATTTTGCTGCCTTATAAGAATTTATAGTCAACCCTTCCGTCGTGGTCGAAGTCATAAAAGAGAGGGAGATGGCGAGCTCATTTAGGACTCCAAAATGAGTGCCGCGTTTCCCTGCTTGCGATGGTAGTCCGATATGAGCCAAATTTCATATATTGTATGAGGCTAAATATGAGTCATATTTGACACATAGTACCGTCTAAGTTGCTTTTTAAATCAACACTCTACGTTTTACGACTCATAGTTTTCGTAATGTAGCGTCAATAAAGACCCCAGTATTTTTTTAATATTTTGGACTCATGGGGTCTTCCAAAAATGTTTAAGGGGAATAAATATTAGCATTTAAAATTTACTTATTAAATAAATAAACACGTATTTGAAATTCACATTGAACTTTCTAAAAAAAAATTCATCTTTCTCGCATTAAATTTTTTAACTTTACTCCCTGTTTTTCATTACATACAGTTATGTATGTAAGAATGAAATCAAAAAATTATTAAATTCCTATTTCACGCAAATCCACTTGCATGACATTTTTTTTACGCCCGTTTCTTTTCGTTACTCTCCAGTTTACCTTTAAATGCTTTGCTTAATAGGGGGTCTCTACTTTCACATTTGCAAAGCAAAATAAATATTAGCATAATTTAATTTGTATTGCAAGAATAAGCACAAACGAAATGAAATTCACTTTTTTTCACCGATTCATGGTTTTCTAATAAGATTGCCTATTTCATGTCACCCTTTCTGATGTTTTTCCAATTTTTTTTCGCATAATTTGGTTTTCCATGTATGGCGGCGGCAAATGTTAATACATGTAAGAAAACATGTACACATATGTACATACGTTTGTATAATTCTATTTTTATTTGTGCGACTCAAACGGAAATAAATTTTACAGCACTGAAAACCAAGAAACAATGAGAAGATCTGAATCTCTGAAAACGAGTCGCACCCTTCTGTCAAAATATATCTTAAATGGTTTAGTTATGTAACCGACCTTACTGTTTTTACCTCCTTGCTAAAACCTACGCTTTGAATGCTATTTAAACATAGACATACCTGCAATAGATCACGTCGGAGTTTAGTTCCAAAGCGAGGTAGTGCCGCGAAACTCGAGAGCTGATCCCATATCCAGCGCTCACATCCGACGCCTCCCATGTCTATCAATTCCATTGTTCCTTTACAATGCATTTCTATATCGGGAAATGTTTTGGTGAACAGTGAGCAATATGAGTCGGCCAAAATACTTTTGGGGATTAAACACAAATCCGTGAAATACTTATGCAACTATATTCGCAAAACTATGTTGGAGGTAAAATTAAGCTGTGCTATGCATTATCAGACTTTATGATTGTGACCTAAATTTTTTACAAATATACTATAATCATTACCAGCTATACTTGTGCATAAGGTATTTAGAACCTTAATCACATAATGGTAAGCTATGATATATAAAGGAATCGGCATAGTTGTAGATATATATTAGGGTGGGCCGAAACATTACGATTTTTTTTCCCCGGAAATATCAGAGAATATGTCCCGCACAAGAGTTGTGTCAAAGGCGGAGCTCTTAATTTAAATATTGAGAGTTCCATCACGGATCTTGAAGTTATATAATTTAAATAACACGTGAAATAGGAATTTTAACATTATTTTGCCTCGCAAAGTTTGAAGAAATTTGGTTGACATAATGACACTTGGATTATATTCAGCACAAAATTCTTAAAACAACAATTTGTCGGGAAAAATTCTAATCGGCGTTATTGAAGTTTCCACAGATATTCAAAACTGAAAATTTTCTAATTTCATGTGTGTGTATTCCAATTAAACTATTGAAGATCGAAAAAAGTTAAATTGCAATTTTGTTGTTTTTCGGATAGCCGGCAATAAAGTTTTGTACATATTCCTCGTTGCGTCACAAACCAAAATGTTATATGCTTAAAAACCCATTTTTATGAATTTTTCTTCTAGTCAGAGAACTGTAGAAACTTTAATATTGACGATGAAAATTTGGATATACATATTTTTTGTTTAGAATCTATGTTATTTAAATGGCAAACCTTCAAGTACCGTATAGGATCTCTTAAAGTTTATATTAAGAACTCCGTCTCTGAGAAAATGGACATATTCTCTGATATTTTCGGGTGAGAGGAAAAAAAACAGTCATTTCTTGGCACACCATAATATATATATCTATGTATAGAAGTTATTAGTGTATAAGTGTAGAACAAATTTCGCTTGAGCAATGTTCGTCTGTCTGTCCATCAGCAAACAACTGAAACGTGCTAGTCCTCCAAGCGTAGAACTGGAACGTGCTAGTTTTCCCCCCGCGAACAACTGAAACGTGGAAAGTTTCCAAGCGAACAACTGAGGGGTTTAATCTTTCAAGGCCCTACTTTCTTCCAAGGCTCGCATCTTCTTCAGGGAGTTTTTATTTCGTAATTTTGGAAATAGACTAAGCCTATAAATTTAAAATATAAATTTCAAACACAAATATTTCTAAAGCAGGTTTCTCTTTTCTTATATGCACCAAATAGTTTGTCTGGAAAATTTAAGTTTGAAGTTAAAGTCGAAACTGAAAAAAATGCATACGATTTGTGCCATACCAACCGTGGATTGCTCCCATAAATGATGATGATTGGCTAATATAATAATATTTCGTAATATTTTGGAAAAACGGCTTTAAAATCGCCTATATTTCTACAAATACGAAAATGAGCTTGGAGATATTAATACGAAATTTGGCAGATATGTCGGCCCTGCTGTAAGCTTAGAACTGCGCAAAGAATAACAAAATCGTATTCACTGTCCCATACTTTTTTATTAACTTTTTTTATTGAGGTCAATCCGTAAGAAAATTATCAAATCTTTGTGATATGAAATAATCTACTCTTGCTGAGTGCAACAAAAAGATAGCCAGCTTCTTTCTAGTGGAAACAATTTTTTTCAAATCGAGGTCACCCATAGGCAGTGATTTGCCAAGTACTTTTCATCGCAAATTCATCAGCTTGATGATGCCGTTCAGATTCAGTATAAAGTATAAAACATAAACGTAACACGACGCAAATCGGAAGAGAAGCGTAACCTTAATCTCCTTGTTGGTATATATATAGATTGGCTTGTATGTTAGATTACTTAAGTTTTGAAAATGTACAGCTGGGTATATATGCCTTGTGCCTAACCGAACTGAAAGTTGTCTGCCAATACACCATCTCCATCGCCAATCCCCTTATGCCTTTCGTATTCCCTTTCATTTTGTCCCATTCAATTCTTAGGATATGGTGTCGCCTATTTTATTTAATTTTTGAAATCTGCGGATTTGAGTTAATAACTTTTGGAATTTCGATTTATTCACACGTTTCATTATTTTCAAAATTCATGTTTTCTAAATTTTGCTAACCGCATTTAGCTCCTTCTACTTTACATACTTGTTTATACATGTGCAAATAGCAACACAATTTTGCACTTCAGTAACCACAAATTTAAACCACAAACACACAAACGAAATTATGTATGTGGTAATATTTGTGTATAACCTGCAATCAAAAGCCAAAGTTGTTAGCAAACATTCTAGTTCACAGACTAGAATTTTTTGAGGTTATTCAAACTAGCTATTATTTGAATAGTTCATTGACAAGAATTTTTTCTGTCGGACTCGATGAAATGCGCGAATGCTTCCTGCCGGCAATTTGCAATGCATACTTCAGTTAACAAGGTAACGGGAAAACAGTTCTGCTTCCCTTATTTAAACGCAATATTCGACCATCAGTGTGTGCTTCCGCAAATTTTCTGGTGTTGGAAAGTGTCGGTTCAACTTAAAAATGAAACAGGGGCGGCGCAGAGTGGTGTCCTACCCCCCGTTCTTTTTATATTATATATATTACAGCTCCTGTCACCACCTGAATGCACTAGCAACATTTGCTATGCCGACAACTGCAAGATAGTTGCAGCAGACCCAGTGCTCAACTTTAATGTGCATAATGGAACTCCGAACAGAAAGTTTTTGCTGCAGCGGGGTATCCCAGCAAACAACCGTTTGATCTAGCTCCGCTTCCCAGAAGGATAAGGAAACTTCTCCGTAAATACTACGATGAGAGAGCTATTGAATGCCGTAAATAGCTGAGCCGGTTGATACAGATAAACATAAGGAGGCCCTAAAGAGGTGAACGCTGTTATCAATATACTTTTGCATGAACTATCTAGTATGTCAATTGCTATGATATTGATGTATATTACAACTAGTATGCCAAGAGGTATAAAACTGGCGCAAAAGCTGACGAAGAAGTGTGTTAATTGGTAAACCCTGAAGCATACTCTGACTAGTATGGCATCTGATGCGATTTTGGTGTATATAATGACTAGTTTTCAAATAGACATAATTCTAATGCAGTGACTGGCAAATAATATTTCTTAGAACAATGTCGTGTTAAAATACCAGTTGCTAATGTGAAAAAAATACAAGACTCTAACTCGTTGGGCTTTTGGCAAATTAGTATTTTTCTAGTATAAAACAAGTTGGTTTGACTGCAGGGTGGTTATTTATGTACGTATGTGTATATGCACGTTAATTCATTCTTATAGCTAAGCACCTCAATACATGCACACCCATTTGCGCTTGTGTGAGTTGATTGTATAAAAATTAAATGAAGCGTAATCGATTTCCACCGCATGTTCATGAAACACATTTGGTTTGAGGTCGGTTTGCTATTCAATTTATGATACTTAACATATCCATTGGGTATTTAGCTACATACATAAAATCATATGCAAAAAGCGTTTAGAAAATTGGGTTGCAACATAAGTGCGATATATGGCAAAGCTCTGTAAAATATTTTTAACAAAATTTGTTTAGTTTTTTCAGCTACTTAATGTAGATATGAACAGTCGAATTACTTATGAAAAAATTACTTGCTCCAAATTTTGAGAAATAATATGTTCTGCATGTATTTATATTGCTTTATTTTATGATGTTGAAAAGCATTACTGAGCAATATGAGCAATCAATGAATTTCACGAATACTGCTTATACTTAGCATCCCGTTACTTAAGCCATTTGAAATTACTTTAGCCAGCGATGTCTAGAGTTTCTGTCATAAATGCAAAATACACATCTCTGGTGCACAAAACATTGTAAAAACTGACTGTGAAGTACAAATTCCACTTTCTCTATCGATAGGGGGTAGTACAGAATGAAATCGCAATGTAGGAATACACCGTAGTGGGCTACATGGGGGGCAATGTCAAGTGGTATAGTTGCTATTTGGTTTCATACCAAGGCAAGGCAAAGCAAGTCATGAAAATAAAGTAAATAAGAGTAGGGAGAGGGATGGCGCGATGAGAAATGAAAGCCGAAGCTAGAACCGGAACTTAAAATGGGCGGTGTATTATCAATTTGGTATCGATGAGTTATCGATGTTAAATCGATGGCTGTACTACTTACCACGAGTTAATAGTTTTTAAGGTCAGTTATCAAATTGTGGTAGATGTTTATAAATTTACTATCGACAACAAGGGTTATTGACTAGTTTTGAGTTTTCTAATCGAAAATTCATCGACCTATTATTCAAAAATGTTCGATTATTTGCCGACAAAATTATCAAAAATATAAATTTATTTTCAAAAAAATTTCAATTTCTTACCAAAGTGTAACCATTTCGATGACGGTTTGCTGTCGTATCGTTGTCGAGAATCGTTCGATTAAATATCGATATACTAAAACAAATGTTATCGATTTATTATATAAAACATATGGATTTAATATCGATTTGGTATCGAAAAATAATCGGTCGTCAGTTTGTTATCACAGTGTTACCAATTTTTATGGGCGTGATTTGTTATCGAAAAGTTATCAATTTATTATTTTATAACTATGTTTTTCTATCTTAGGCTACTCATTACTTCTGCATGAAACAGGTACCGATAAAACCTTAATATAAAATCGATGGACATATCTGTACCGCATAGATAACAAGCCGATAAATAACCCATAAGAAGCCGATAAGTAACCAATATTAAGTCTTACCAAAGAGTAATCAGCATCTTATTGGTTACTTATTGGTTTGTTATCAACGCGTTAACTCGACGATAAAAATTGACTACCAATAATAAGCCGACTGTAAAACAGTAACGGGTCGGCATCAGTTGTCACCGAGAGGACGTGGCAGCTATCAAACAACCTCTTTTGAAGTTTAATCTCAGCCAAATGTCAGAATTTATATCGTTCTTTGCTAAGTCCACAAGAAAGGAGATACTGCAAACTGCGCCAAATATCGCGGAAACAGCCTCTAGTGTTCGTATAAGGTCCTGTGAATCGGCTGATTGGACCTTATCAGTGCGGCTTCAGGCCTAGGTAAATCTAACATCGATGAGATTTTTACAATGCGTCAAATCTTGGAAAAAGCCCACAAAAAAAAAGAATCGACAAACATCACCTCTTTGTCAATTTTAAAGCCGCCTTCGATAGCACTAAAGGAGCTGCCTATATACCGCCATGTCTGAATTTGGTTTCACCGTCAAACTTATACGGCTGCGCAAAATTACGTTGAGCAACACCATCTGCGCAGTCATAATTTGGAAGGACCTCTCCCAAACTAAACAAGGTTTCAGATATGGTGACCCCCATCGTGCGATTTCTTTAATTTGATGCTGGAGAAAATTATACTAGCTGCAGAACTTGATCGCTCTGGGACAATATTCTATAGAGGCGTGTAATAACTGGCATATGCTGATGACATTGACATAATCAGCCTGAACACCGGCGCCGTAAGTTTTGCTTACTCTAAGCAGGAAGAAGAATCGGTAAAGTTGGGTTAGATGGTGAATGAGGACAAAACGAAGTGCCTGCTGTCATCGAGCAGTGAGTCAGCGCATATGCGCCTTGGCAACCACGCTACTGTTGGCAGCCATAATTTCGAAATATTAAAAGACCTCGTTTATTTGGGAACCAGCATCGACACTAGCAACAACATCAGCTCTGAAATCCAGCGAAGAAGTACTCTTGCCAATAAATGCTACTGTGGACTAGGTGGCAATTGTAAAGTCATCTCTCGGTAAACAAAAATCATGCTCTACAAGTCACCTATCGTACCCGCCATACTATTGATGCAGAAGCATGGCCCGTGACAACATCAGATGAAGCGGCTCTCGGAGTATTCGAGAGAAAAGTTTCTCGAAAGACTTATGGACCTCTACGCATTGGCGATGGCGAGTACCGAAGAAGATTCAGTTATGAGCTGTACGTGCTTTACGCAGACATCAACATAGTCCAGCGAATTAAAACGCAGCGGCTACGCTGGCTGGGCGATGTTATATTAAAGTGTTGACTTTAGCATAGTTATGCGAATAGAAAATGACGTTCCTGCTAAAAAAGCATTGCAGCATCCCGCCTATGGATGCAGAAGAAGAGGGCGGCCTCCACCCCTCTGGAAGGGCCAGGTGGAAAACGATTTAAACTCCCTTGATGTGACCAACTGGCGCTAGTTGGCAGAGCGGCGAAACGACTGGCGTGCCTTTTTGGATGGCCACGACCGTTTAAATGGTTAAGCGCCAATTAATTAAGCAAGTAAGCCTCAGTGAAATATGATCTTATCTCAGCTGCCAATTCTCAAACACTCTGCCGCAAATTGAATTGTCGAATAATGCACAAACCCAGAGATTGAATCAAAAACTTTCTATCTCAAAATAAGTCTTAAAATTGCTGTGAGCTTTTTTTATTAGCATCCCAACATAGATCAAAATACTTTACATTTATGTTGGGTTAGAGAACTTTTCAAATCAATTCTTAGGTACAGGGTTGTTCTACCAAATTCCGATGCAAGGTGTTTCTAACACGCGTGGGCTGGGATAGTTACATATTACACTCCTTGTTCGATATGTGAAACCATTTCGTCCTCAATATACTTCACAGCATCCAGTGTTTCCTGAACTCTATAAAACATCGAGACCTATTCTTTAGCCGAAGTGATGCGATTGTAGAAGTTTGATAAGCAGCCAAGTCCAAGGTCAACAATGGCTCTTTTGCATACATTACGGGATACAAGGTTCTAATTTCACACTCTTCACATGCACTATGCAGAATCAATTCCAGGTATTTGTAATTGGCTGTTAAACGTAAATTTGCGCATTATTTCATAACGCGCCGCAACCCTTGTTTAAACAGACCAAAGCAAGCAGAAGAGTAAGAACATGACAAAAAACATATAAACAATCATTTGAGAATAAAAAGCACATACACATAAATTTACATATTTCTATGTATAGCTATGTCTACTTTAGCAATGAAAAAAATGTTCCTACTACCATAGAATTGCTCTACATATGAGATGTGTTATTTAGTACTACACGGCGTATGAGTAACTTCCCGTCGAGATAAAGCAATACCATAAATTCACACAAGTAACTGAATTCAATGGATATGAACTACACAGCAAGCCTATGTCTATGTGCACTCAAAACATACAAATTTGGATTAACTTTGTGTCATAGAAATTTCTTCCTCCATTTAATACCATTATTTCCAAATATTGGGAAGA
The DNA here is from genome assembly GCA_029619165.1 of Eurosta solidaginis. Lineage (NCBI taxonomy): Eukaryota > Metazoa > Arthropoda > Insecta > Diptera > Tephritidae > Eurosta > Eurosta solidaginis. The sequence continues at coordinate 38,655 of JARSSU010044094.1, read as the reverse complement.
AAATATCCATGTATTTTGTAAAGATGTCCATGTTTCTTGTTTTGCGCAAGATCATTCCCATTTTGAATACAAGTTTTTTTGAGTGGAGTACTCCAACTCGTATAAAAATAAACATTTATTCAACTGCTTAATTTGCATTCCTCATACCCGCGAACAAAAGCTTTACTGCTTCCATTTAGAATGTTTATATTTGTGTTGTTGTTGACTTCGATTTCTGCTTCATGAATTTCTTAAAAATCATTGAAAAGTGAATAAGTCGAAAGTTAAGGGGAAAATATGCATACGCGACAAAACAAACAAAAAACCGAAGGTGCAGGGTTGAGGTAGATTGAGGACATGCAGGAAAATCAATTGAATAAAGCAAACAAAGCAAAGCAAAAGAAATTTCGCCAAAGCAATGAAGGGAAGAAAGGGCGACATAACCATGTTTTAAATTTTTCGGCGACAGTTAGCCGTAACATACTCTTACAAAAAAACATGTATGGATTATTTCAAACTTCCTACAAATACAATATATTCACGTATTTTGAATACTCACTCATCCGCACACAAAGAAAAGTTGTAACATTTATTTTATCAAAAGGCGGATTTCATGTTCTTATTTTATTGAGGCAAAATTCTAAAATTAAAATTCTGAAGTCAAAATTCCGGAATCAAAATTCTGGGTCGACAAAAATTCTGGAAGTCAAAATTCCGGAATCATGGTATGGCGTAGCTGGTGTTGGATCGGCTAAGGGTTATTTTTTTAAAGTGCGGCCTAAGGCCGCCTACGCAAAAGGACATCACCGTGGCGGTAGCCACGGTTATACCATACACCCGGAATTTACATGGCGTAGCCCAGGGTTATTTTTTATAAGCGCGGCCGAAGGCCGCCTATGCAGAAAGCTGTTCTAAGCAGAATTACTGTGCAAGGCGGAGCCGGTGTTGGATCGGATTTTTCCAGAATATTGACTTCCATAATATTGATTTCCGGTGTTTCGACTTCCGGAATTATGAATGCAGAATTTCCTAAAAAGCAGAATTTTGAACCCAACCCGAGGCAAATATATGTTAACATCTTTATCGAAAATCACTTTCCTATGTCCTTCTTCGTGGGTTCATCAGGGAAAGCAAATGGTTCGTTGAGGACCACTAGGAGGTAATGAGCCACCACCCTGCACTTACTGAAGGCACTCATAAGTGACCAAAATGTCTCCAAGTGGAAGTGTGGGTAATACCCACGCACGCTCTCTTAACCTAACCTACCCTAACCTTACACGAAGATAGACCTATCAATAGGAAAGCCAAAATAATCAGAACGGTTGAAAGGGCAATTCTAAACATAGTAAAAATATTTTTTCTGAAATCTAAATTTTTTCAAATTAATTTAGCAGAATAAAAAAGAATTAAAAGTTAGCCCAGATTTCATAAACTAGATATCTTAAATCGTGTTTCTTTTTCGAAACTCGAAAATAATTGAACCATTTTTATTGGAACAATTTTCCGTCATTCCTTGTCAAAATTGTTTTGGAGACAAATGCCATCATCAGTGTTATTTTTCGTCCTGACACTGTTGATGGCGTAACGCCAAAAACGGTTACTCTCCAAACTAAATTTAACAAGGTATGACGAAAAATCCTTCAAATATTCATCAGTTATCCAGAAAATCTATAAAACAAAGGGAATCACTTGATATATCCTCCACTCAAAAAATGTTATCTTTTAGAGCCAAAATTTAGAAATTTCTTGGGATGATTGCGAAAATTTGTAAGAAAAAATCCCAACAACGAGCTAACAGGTTAATGTAATGTATATCGCACATAATGCATATTCCACTGACCTTATGACCCCATCAATCTTTTAGCTAAATTATTTCCAAAAATTCGATATGATTATAGTTCAGTTACATTCATAAAGGCTATAAGACCTTCCGCCCAACTCAGACAATCTCGTCCTTACTATCTATCTTCCCGCTTAAGAAACACACATACATACAAATATAGTACTTATGCTTAGATCACATAGCTTTATACTTCCCATAAGCCCATTAATGCATAAGTCAAACAGAAAATTTTGAGGCAAATTACCTTATGTATAAACTTTCCGCAGCTTAGTTTGTGATATCAAATAAATATAAAGAAATAATGACGTTTTCTTTACATTTGGGTGTTACGGCGATTTGACACATATATTTGGCGCCCTAGCAGCAACAAGCACTGAAAACCAAAAACCGCTGTGTACTGCTAATAAGTTTTCAAATAATATATAAAAAAAGTAAAAAAAAAGATTTCTATGTGAAAGATATTGAAGAATTGTCCAAACGGGCGATGTATATAAAAACTACTTTTTACATAAAAATATTTAGTTTTCCACTATTCTTTTTGGATAGCAATAATGGATTCAAGTACATTAACAATGTTTTAATTCTATGCAAACTCTTCGCAGCTGGTTCCTGCTCTGGCGCCAGTTAAAGAACCAAATTTTATTTGTATTGAAAATAAGCTATGACAAATATTCACTCCTTTTCCCTTTTGCGGCAGTTAATGTGGCAATAAAGTAACTTCCCGAAGGTCTTAGGGTGGGTTATCGATGTTGTTGCGGTCCTTGGCCAGATATAGATCTGCACCCAAATAATTCAAGGGATTATATAGCTAGTGGTTACAGCGCAATTCATAGCTTATCCAACCTGATTGTCAACCTCACCTACCCGTGGCGAATCCTGTTTCTTAACACCGCAGCTCTAGAGAACCCAAGTCCCTCATGAAACTAGGGGAACGTACCGGATGTATATCCGGCAAACGACCATCAGCATCGATAACACTACTCAAAATCCACGGGGATAGTCTTCATCGCTACACCAACAACAACATGTTCACACATGAAAGGCAAAATTATTCAGGGCCGTCAAAGAGTAATGGAACATAGTTTTCAGATTTTAAGCGTCGGAGTGTGTAACTTTTACGTCATAAATCTTGGCAGATATAAAAAATTGTTATACGCTGCAAAATTTACAATGGCAATGAACTATTACGTTTTAAAGTTTTTTTTTACGGTTCTAACATTACTCGCCTTAGCCCTTCATATATTCGAAAAGCATTCAAGCATTTACAAAATGTATAAAAATACAGAAACTCAAAAATGTTGAAGAATAAAGGCCAAAATTTAGTAAGTATTATATCGAATTTAGCAAATAAGAATTTTGTACATATCAATAGTATACTTATCTTAGTTACGACATACATATGTATATGATGATTTTATGATAACATAAGTTATATATACACGTTGCCAGTAAAGCTAAAAAAAAATCAAAGCTTTCAATAGCGCAGAAAAGAGGCTATGTCTTTTGCCAACTAGTAACAAATAAATTGCAAAAATAGCGAAAAATTCAATGAACGTTACGCAGTCAAGTGTATAAGAGATAAGAAATTTCACCCAAACCATTGTACATCATACCGCTAATTAAATCAACTCTGTCAAAGCATTTTGTACAAGAAAGTAAGAATTGAGAGCTTGCCCAAAAAAAAGTTCATAGAGAATAAAACAGAAATTCATAAATATGTATATAAAAAATTAAACATATAAGTAAACGATTAAATTAATCTATGGCCTCAATAAAAATTATTACTTAATTATTTTCGCCCAAAATTTTGTAGCACAAAAAACCGCATTCCAATAAAAAATAAAAAAAATTAACAAAATAAGAAAAAAGCATAACCCGGATTTGGTATGAATAATGTATATATACATATGTGTACAATGCTACAAAACATTGTACAGAACAATAAGAGCAATTATTATACAAATACAAATGCATAAACGAAAATCACAAACAAAATTAAATACTAAATAAATCCAATGTAAAATTTTATAAAGTTGCTTTAAGCGCATAAAATAATCAACACAGATGATAGCTATATACATAATGCAAAATTGTGCATTTAATTGCACAACAAATATATAAACTATTCAATTTAATTCACTACTAACTGCCAACAAATGTTCTGTTTATGCAAAAAAAAGTTAGAGTGCAAAACGCTAACGACTTTCATGGATGTGCGCGTGAGTAAAAATGAATTAGTGCATACACGAGTAAAATTTTTAGCCTTAAACTGAAACTTTTTTCTACGACATATATGATCAAGTCAAATGTGTTTACTTTAGATTGTACCGGTTTTCAAAAATGTATATTTTTATACCTTTCATCAAAATTCATGTCTGTAAGTTTGTAACGAGTGTCAAGTCCTTAAAGTATAAGACTTAGACCAACAAATAAATATAGAGAAATAATCAGGATGACGGGCTGAGTTGATTTAGCCATATCAATGTCTCTTTGAAACTAGTCCATCAGTTTTTGAAAAATATTCCTTAAATTTTGTGAGTGGGTACATATTTTGGTGTCCGATTAGACATTTGTCGGAAACGACCGAATCGGACCACCACTATAGCATATATTCCCCATACAACCGATTTTTCTAATATCTTACCCAATTTTTCAGATTGAAGCTTCAAATTTCCCCATATGCTTTCGTATACAGCCGATATTGTAGTCACATATATCCCTATAGAACCGACTGTTTAGGCGAGACAAACTTTTCGCAATTTCCACACTCTTATAACAGCCAGAAGCTTCAAATTTCATAAAATACTTACATAAACGTCATATATGTGGGATTGGGTCTTAAGACTAGAAGTGTTCAAGAATACTAATTAGCCATTTACATAAACAAACCCTAAACATACCAATCAGCCAAATATACAACTAAAATATAACCTTGCAGGCGTATCGCTCTGTTATAGCAAACCCTGCCAAAATGCCAATTTTGAAATAAAATAGCAGAAACATAAGTTGAAAAGCTGACGCCGAGTTGAATAGTCGTTGCACCGTGACCATTCGTGAAATTTTATAAAACTATTACTGTACTTAAAATTAAAATCTAATTGAACTGTATTCACTAAACAACTTTATTATTCATTATAATGTTCAAATAAATAAAACTTTTTGTGAAACAACCACATATATAGTTAAGGTAAGTGATTCATGGTGATAGCTTCTCATGCAGATAACAAGATACGTGAAATTTAGTGTAAAAATAGCCGATCTATTTTTTAATTTATCGAAAATATCGCTTACATATGTTCATCTTTTCTCTATATATGGGATGAGATTATTTCTCAGCTCCATTCAGTATACCTTTCGGTTGTGCTGAAGACAGCCCCGTCCATACTTGTTTACTTTGGTATTGCTGCTTGGAGCATTGTGGCTGCAAACACAACGTTCATTTGATTTATAAGGACAACCCTAGCTTATATACTAAAATTCGTAAATAACGGTTTGATAATTTCGAACAAAAACTAAAGAACTTTTTACGTTTGTGTATAATTTTGAAGGTTCGTTTATAAAAGTGTCTAGGTACTAATACCCACAAACAAAAGCACGCACAACTCTACATATTCATACATAATTTCCTACTCAAATGTAAATAAAATGCAACAAAATTAAAACATCTCCATAGATACTCTGCGTCAATCCCTATAAGCCAATTATTGTATTTATATACCTAATAATACGAATTATTTACTTAGTATTCAAACGACTTAAATAAAAATATTGAAAGTTGTTAATGCAGTAATTTAAAAATAAATAAAATGTAATTAAAAATATTTGTGAATGTATAAGTCTACGATATATTAGAATTTTCCAAATAAAATATGAATAGATACAAAGTTAGTATAACTTTACTTAACATTTGTAAATTGTATGAAAAAATATACAACGCTGACATATAATATTAATAAATATTAATAAATTAATTAATACAAATAATGAAAAGTATGGAAATTAAATTACTAATTGATTTTTATTTATAGCAATGGTTTAACCCTTTCGAACCTGTTGGTACACCGCATGTACCACTAAATGTCAGGGCATTTTTTAAGTAATACGAACGTGGCCAAATGGCCACGTAGTAGAGCGCCGTGGCCACGTAGTAATCATAATCTGGCCACAACTAAATTTCGAAAATGCGTGAACAACACCTAACTGAATAATGTCAGAAATTTTCTGGACACACATGATTTCCCCAAAATGTCAAAAAATATATAACTTGCTAATTCTAATGAAGTTTTTGGTGCTAATCGAGAAATTTATCAACGAATGAATGATAATTTATCAAATATACTGTCAATGAGGATTTATATGGAAAAGAACATAGGTACTCAGGTAGGAGAACTGTCTCCATCGTCGTTATTCGCTTTTGTAGCTTTTTTGAAATCGTCCTAAACACATACGAAAACAGACGATTAGCTTTATCGGTGAATTACAGGTGTCGAAAAAATGTATCAGTGAAATATGTACTTACTCTCTTCAGGTCATTATTTCCTTTGTTTTGATCTTGATTCGTCGAGGTCTTTAAATCAACTTTTCTTAACCACTTATTAAGAGTCGACATCTCATTCCAGTTTCTCAATTTCTTTGCACGTAGCAAGTAATTGAATGACGAAAATTTAACAAACGAGAGTCAACAATAAAAAACGTCAGTAAACAGAATTGACACAACGAACCATATAAACAGCTGACTGCAACACAATACGATACAATACCCTGCTAGACACGTGCCAGTCAATTGATTAATTAACTGACTGGCATGGCTTGCTTTTTACATCATGATTTACTATCATGTTCTTAATGGCAATATTCAAAAGCTGACCGTATGGTCAGTCATGTCTAGCAGGGTACAGTAGTTGGCAGCACATGTCATATGTTGAAAAGGCGCGTTGATTCAGATATCAAATAAAATACGCGTCTTCTCAAAATCGACGTTACGAAAAAAAAATTCGTTTTGCATTAAATGCATAAAATTGCTACACTAACACTACATGTAGAATAAGTGCTTTAATTTGCTCCAAACCGAGGAGATATTTTTCTTTTGGCCACCTAGTTAAAAATCCTTAAAAAATGTGTATATTGGACTAAATCCTCAAAATCACACTCAAACTGAATAAAAACCTACCAAAGCAGGTTTTTTAGTTTGTTAAGGGTACATATAAAAATGAAGTCATTTTCTCCTGTACAGACGCTCAGTTTTGAGTTAAATAGTGAAAGCTTCGGACACGTGTTTGGTTTAATCTTAAAAAAAAAGTTGTAACTGCCAAACAAATTATATTTATGGAAGATATTTATTTTATTTACAAGCTTTAGCATATTAAGTGAAACATTTGTATAGATTTGCTTGAGTTTGTGAAGTTTCAGTGAGCTGGTAATTATATGTACCAGTAGTATTTTATACTGGTACATATACGTACCAACAGTGCCTCTCTTCAAAAAGAAGTATTATCTCGTCTTTCTTTTATAAAGAAATACCATGTCGAAAAAACTGAGCTCAGACAAAATTACCGAACTGCTGATTGATGAAATGCTTGATTCAGATGACGATGATACAGGCACTGATTTTTTAAACGGAAATGATGATAATTATTTGCCAAAATTGGGTTCGCACGCAAAGAATCTGGTTCCCTTTCATCGTCCAATAGTGAGCTGTCAGATGTTGAAAGCATTATAGCACCGAATGAATTTGTGGGATCCAATTTAGCACAAGACGATAATGAGAATTACATCTCATCAGACTTTAGGTTGTGGTCTTCTTTGAGAAAATTCCATACCTATACAAATTATAAGTGATTACCGTGGGCGTAATATAAGTCCGGAAATTCCTCTCAATTCTTTACCCTTTCAAAATTTTTCAAAAGATGTTTCCTCGAAGTCTGTGCATGTATATCGCACAATGTACAAATGACCCCATTTCTGAGTTTTCAAACCGCAAAAAAAGATCAAATATAATAAAGACTGATACAAATTATGCTGGGCTCTATGTTCGTTATGTCTTATAACAAGCTTCCGACTTTAAAACATTATTGGTCAAAACATCCTTCAATAAGTAATGCTATTATCAAGACTGCAATATCTCGTGACCGCTATAAATTTTTGGCATCAAAATTATATTTTGCATTTTCTCAGAAACCAACTGATTGCAGTAAAACTATTACATCGACGATGTTGTGGAGTATTTGAAAAGTACATTTCAAAAATACCGGCAGGATAAGGTTAGGCAGAGAAGAGATGAATCAATGGCAAAGTTTAAAGGAAGATCATCCTTAAACAATATATGCCACTCAAATCAGTAAAACGTGGAATAAAAATGTGGCTGCGATGTGACTCTGAGACGAGATACATATATGATTTCAATATACACAACGGAAGAGAACAAAAATCAATACGATGGAACTTTAGGCGATCGTGTGGTTAAAGCTTTAGTTAGTACAATTAAAGAAAAATAGAAAAAATTTACCACCAACAAACGAAAATGGGAAAGAAATAAGTCCTCAGGGTCAGCACATCTGGTCATTAATATCAGGTATTAAAACTGCAGCCGTAGGCAAATCAGAATCACCAAGCCGTTTATCTCAACGAACAAAGGGAGCTGGGCAACGTATCCTTACAATTACCAATTCTTATTGAGACTCGAAGACGTTGCGCAAAGTGTGCGCAGGGCAAAACCAAACCAGAACAAAACAAATTTGACAGCAATGTGATATATCACTTTGCAAGATGTGCTTCGCAAAATATCATACTCAAAAATAAATTAGATTCATACATAATTTTCGAAATTTAATAATTGTGTGTTTACTTTTTAAACATTTTTCTTGGAACTAATATACTTTTTTGTAAAACTTTTATTTTTTCCAATAAATGATTATCCGTCAATATGAAAATTTTTTTTATTATTTGTACGTTGAGAACTGCTGGTACAAATGTTGTACCACGCAATAGTACTGGTGGTACAATGTTTTATCAGTCGCCCCCCCTCAGGCCATCATCATAAAAATTTGATTTGGCCTAACTATGAATCCCCTCGTGATATCGACTAAAAGGATTAAAGTGGTACTTGAATACATTGAAGGTCTCTACAGCTACTGCCTGAAAGGGCAAGCACAATAGATCTAAATAAAAGTAGCAGAGAATAGAGGCTTTATAATAATAATTTTAGCCAGATAAAACGGAACTTGTGGCTTGCTTATTAGGACTAATGTTACTAAAAGCACAATCTTTTCCAGTAGTTCTATGCTCTTTTCCTAGATTTCAACTTTGTGGTTTAAAGCTGGTGCTAGAATTATCTTTTACAAAGTAAAGTGGGACATTCCTAGCAAGAAGAACTCTACCGGAAACATACTCTCATATGCTACCTCCATGACTCGAAATACCAGAGGGCATCGGAACGGGGAACATAAGGCTCAGAACTAAGATATCCATACCACTCGGAGATTTTATCATTTATTTTTTGCTTTAAGCCGGTGGGCGCAGATAAACCTACAACGAGGCTACAAAAATGAGGGAATTGCGACAGCGAATATGAGACGACAGAACTCATTGAATCGCTGAAATTGAAATATAAGTATAAACACTCTCTAAAGTTGAGCACCATCCTGGATTTCTTCAGGGATCAGGAATTGGATGAGGTGGTTTTATGAGAATGAGGGCACAATAGACCTATAGGTCGCAGTGCATTACCTCACAACAATCTATGTCCCTATCTGATACATATATATATATATATATATATCTATATATATATATATACATATATATAGCACATCACCATGGCCGGCGAGAGGGGGCCCGCGATTTGAGGTACTAAGAAATTTTTTTTAATTCAGGAGAGTCTTTAGTTGTTCCATGTGCAATTTTTAAACCGAATTTCAGAAGCAGCGAATATCTGCATGTCGTTTTAATATTATAGTGAAGTGTGAAAAATAAAAATCTATATATATTAAAAGAAAGGCTAAAATGTGTGTTAGTTGGTCGCCGGTGTTTGAAGAGATGTGTCGGTCGATTTTGTTCAAATATACCTATTTATATACGTCCCATTCGATTTGCCTGAAATTTGGTATATAATATAGTGATGAAGAAAATGAGAAGAACTTGAGAGAAGAGAAAAGAGAGAAGAAGACTGAGAAAGAGATAGAATGAGACGAAGATGGAGATAGCTAAAAAGACGGAGGGGGGAAGTGAATAAAAGGATTAGGAAAAAGTGAAGAGGGCGGGAGGGCAGAGTTAGACGTTAAAAACTGATTAAAATGTATGCAGATAGGCCAAATTTAGGGCAGAACAACGTCTGCCGGGTCTTCTAGTTCTTTTTATAAATAATAATTAGGTACAAAATATCTGGAAAGACGGGTACCGGTGCGTATACGTAACATTTAATTTTGATTATTCGGCATACATAGGTGATATTATAACTATTATTAACCAATTTTTATAAGCGGGGCCACCCCTCGGAAGCCGGTAAGTAAGTAATCATTCTGTGTATTTCTGCCATGAAAATCTTTTCAGTGAAAATTCATTTGCCTTCGCAGTCGACATGAAACACGTAGGTCCCGGCCCGCCAATTTGTAGGAAAACTTAAAAAGTAGTACAACTCAAATTGCAAGCTCGGCCTAAATCTCTTCGGAAGTTTGTAGCACCTTATATATCTTCGTATTTACATGTATATATATATACTGATGCTCGTTTTCGTGTTCCAATGGAAGGCATTTTTATGTAGCTAAGCCTAGTGCAGAACCCAGGAACTCGATTTGAATTTTCGTCCTCTTTTACAATAGGCATCCCCTTTCGTGGGATATATTCCACCCTATGCTGAAGAATATAGTTCTCGCTGCAGGTCTAAATTGTATAAAGATTAAAAAATGTGATACTGTTTTAAATTAGGGCAAGACAAAGTACTTACTCTCATCTAAGAAATAATCGGCGTATTCGCGCTTTGACAACGACATCACTGTTGACGGAAATAAACTCGAGCTGTGAAGGACTTCCTCTATCTCAGAACCAGTATGAACAGTGCAAACAGTATCAGCCTATAAAGCAAAAGAAGGATAACTCTTGCCAAAAAGTAAGAGTTTAGATTGAGGCAATGGAAAAGAAAAAGTAAAGTCCTCTCTATGGATTTAAAAGTCGCTTATTATACCAGTCTTGAAGTGTGGCTCGGAATCATGGAAGAGTTTGATTGATTGACCGATATTGGTTGCTCAATTGCAACCACATTTGAAACAGAAAAGCGGATGGAGAAAAAATTTATAACGATGGGTGCTCCCAATTGGCGTCTGTTAGCGCGAAACTGAGATAGCTGGCGTAACTAGCTACGAGTGTATTGCTGCCATGAAAATCTTCTCAGTAAAAACTCATCTGCCTTGCAGATACCGTTCGGAGTCGGCATAAAACAAGAAGGTCCCGTCCCGTCAATTTGTAGGCAAAACTAAAAGAAGCATGACGCAAATCCTTAAGTCTCTTTGCGCCTTACATTTATTTTTTATTTTTTTTAAATTATTATATTTAAGTCCTGGCTTATTCAATTTATTATTATCAATTATACACTATTTAGCGTCGCTTGGTTATTTCATTTAACTGCAAAAATCTGTGCATAAACAATAATAAAAAATGGAAAAAGACAAAGTAAATATTATAAGTAATTACATTGCCAACAATTACTCATTGCCATTACACAATCCATTTTGTTAGCAGTAAAAGAAATTAATTAACATTTACATGACGATAACATGAACAGCAAATTGTCTTAGTTGATAGACGCTGGGAGTCACTTGAATGGCAACGCAAATTTAATGTTTATACTTAGAAAAGACCATGATGTGAAAGCCCTCAATACAGCTTCTTAGGCTTTTAAATTATCGGCTAGCAGCCACTGATAGAAGCACTTGCCACAGCAAGAGCCATCTTCGGTCATAATTTCAATGAGAATAACGACTAAAACAAGCTGTTGTTGTTGTTTTCTGTAGCGATAAGGACACTCCCCGAAGGTCTTGGGGAGTGTTATGGATGTTGATGGCCCTTCGCCGGATGCAGATCCGGTACGTTCGGGTACCAAGCCCGACCATCTCGGGAAAGATTTGTTATGACCACATGCGACCTTCTGGGCCCATACCGCCCTCCCACCGCATAGATCCATAAGGAGTTCGGGGTCGCCAGAGCCTTGGTTTTTAATGTAACAGGATTCGCCACGGATAGGTGCGGTTGACAATTGGGTTTGGAGAAGTTATATATTGCGCCGGTAACCTGAAAAGATTGCGCCACACAACCGCTTGAATACCGCGGGTATATTCATCACCCCCTAAACCCGCTAGGGTACTAAAACAAGCAGTTGTTCAATCGACCTAGACACCTAGAGAGTACTAGTATCCTTCAACGACATTTAAGTCATGTGACAATTCTGACCTCGCATACCCGAAGAAGAACCTTCGAGTCTCTGACAAACCTAAGAGTACTTGGGACTGAACTTCGTTCTGTATTCTGTTACAAATATAACTTTATTTCTTTAGGTTGAACGACAAATATCTTGCTATTATAGAGACGAAACATGATACGAATCGAATAGAGATATGAACTCAAATGAAATCTGTTACCCGATTTCAGAATGTCTCAACAAGTTTCGGGTACCCTATTGTAAAACACTCAAAACTCAAAAGCCGAAGCGAAGATCGAATTCCGTCAATAAATTGATTAGACAGTACAAGAGCTTGGTCCTAAAACAGTTTTTCAGGAACCTTGCAAATTATTTTTGTTCTGAGGGAACACTTCGTTTCTAAATTTAGCTCAATACATCACAGTTCTGTCGCCAAGCTAGCTGCTGCTAATAAATTATAGTAATACCCCGTTTGCGACCTCCTGGCCAGTCCAAAAAAGTCGCCCGTTACTAGAGTTTTGAAATCCGCGGCATACAACCTTGAGAATAAAGGGAAAATAATATAATTAGTTCTTGAAGTGGTACTGGAATTTCTCTACTGTTCATACCATTGATTATGGGTCTCCAAAAATTGTAAGAGATTGCGCTTTCACAAAGAGAATGAGAGGAAAATTGTGCTAGGGAATACGGACCCCTGCTTTAAAGATATTCTTGTGTAAATATCTACTTGATCGTTCAGGTTAATTATCACAAGGCACTACCTGTCATATGCAGTCTCAAAACAAAGGGCATATAGGTGTGACTCTCTGATGGGGGTGCAAAATATTAACGAACGCGGAAACGGAAGAAATCGAATTTCATTTTTTACGTTATACTGTTATACTGTTGTGGTTATTTCTGCAGTAGCGAAGAGTACAATCCGCGAACAGTTTGAATGTGTTTGCGATATTGACGGTATTTGGACGGTTTTTGTTCTGTACACTACAGTGGTGGCATTTCCAGGTACTAGTTTCATGATAGACTTGGCATTTTGCGGGGAGGCTGAAAAATGCCTAATGCACCATAATTGCTGCCGTCGCAGCAACCGTGTGTCCGTAGACTAAAAAACAGCCCCGTTCTGGAACCGTCGCCCACCCCGGCACCACTTTCGCATTACTTCAGGGTGGCGTTCCATATTTCTCATTTTTTAAGAGCCTACTGTTGTCCCTGCGTCCAGGTTCCCGCTATTGCTCTGAGTGTCCATTTAATCGCCACTGCTTCGCATGCGCATTTCTCTGCGCTCCCTCTCAGCATCCATCAGGCGTGTCATTACTATAAATGCCATTTTGCTCACTGCAGTCCAGCATTCTTTCCTGCTGCACATATGTGAAACTAAATTTCTCGTGGTAGGTTCCTCCCCAAAGACTCCATGCAAGGTGAGCCTTTCTTCGTGGAAACGGGGGCAGTAGAACATGACGTGTTCTGCGTTTTCTAACTCTGTGGTACACATTGGGCAATGAGGATCTTCCTCTATCCTACGCTTCCATAAATACTCTTTGAAACCGCCATGTCCACTCATTATCTGCGTGAGATGGTAGTTCAGTTCGCCGTGCTTCCGCTCATTCCATTGAGCTACGTTCCAAACTAGTGTGAAAGTCCAACGCCCTTTACTCGAGGCCTCCCACCGTTCTTGCCACTTAGCTATTGTTTGTGTCCTTGCTCTTTTCTTGTCTTCTTCAGATGGTCGCTCGATATTAGTGTTATACAGATCGGCCATTTCGCTTGCCAGTAAGTCCACTGGGATTTTCCGGGTTAGAACCAGGATCGCGTCGTCGGACACCGTCCGATAAGCACTTGCTATTCTTAAAGAAGCAAGTTGGTGACGCTGCTAATATATATTTTTGATGGGTCTGTTTAGATCCATACCACACTGGTGCTGCGTATAGTATTATTGAGCTGGTTACTGTGGACAATAGCTGACGTATAGCTTCGCTCGGACCACCAATGTTAGGCATTATTCGCATAAGTGATCCATTAACTTTGGTAATTTTCTCCCCCACCGCTCTGAAGTGCTCTTTGAAAGTTAACTTAGAGTCAATGTGCACTCCTAAGTATTTTAAGGAATCCTTTGAGGTGATTTGATGATCCCCGACAGTTAAGACTAACTCGTTCGCCGACCGTTTGGAGCTTACTAATACCACTTCCGTCTTTTGGCTAGCCAACTCCAGTCCTGTATTGGTCAGCCATTCCTTTATTCTTGCTACGGCGTCATTACATAATGCTTGAAGCAGGTCCAGTTTCTTGGCCACTACTACCACTGCAATATCATCAGCATATCCCACAATTTGCGTGTTTTCTGGTAGATCAATCTTTAGCACCCCGTCATACATTACATTCCAAAGCGTTGGACCGAGAACAGATCCCTGTGGGACGCCTCCTGTGATTTTGTACTCTTTAGCTCCTTGATCCGTGTCAAAAAGAAGTACTCTGTCTTTAAGATAGCTACCTATAATTCTGCGTAAGTAAGCTGGAGTGCCGAAGCTTTGCAGCGCTGCCACTATCTGCATCCAGTTCGCAGTGTTAAAAGCATTCTTGATGTCCAACATAATCAGTGCACAGAACTTCCTTTTATTTTGGCCTCCAGAGATAGCTTCTCTAGCCATATTGACGACTGTTTGTATTGCATCTACGGTGGATCTTGATTTGCGAAATCAATATTGACTATTCGATAAGCCACCTGGTCTTTCTAGAGTCAGCTGTAGGCGCTCACTAATTATACGCTCGAAAATCTTCCCTAGGGAATCCAGCATACAAAGTGGCCTATATGAGGATGGTTGGTCCGGCTGTTTACCACGTTTCAGCAATAGGACAAGTCTTTGTCGTTTCCACGGGCGAGGGAACACGCCTTCTTGCATACAGGCATTAAAAAGATCAGTAAATAATGTAGCCCTAGTTGTAATCGCGGCTTTAAGGGCTATGTATGGTACTTCGTCGGGTCCTGGGGATTGTTATCAGCAACTCTTTTTGCAGCGTCCAGCACCTCTTGCTCTGTAATTTAGACTTGGCATAACTGCTTTTAAATTTCTAGGAGATACTACACCTTCTTTCCATAAGAAGCGTACCAATGGACACCATATCTGATTTTGGTATGGCACGAACTTTTCGCCCGATTAAACAGATGTGTCCATTTAAGTAACGCTTAGCGTACTTATATATATATCATTGGTAACCGCTAAATGAAAGTGGCAACTGCGAACTTAGTGCTAGCAAAGTTGCATAGGAAATTATTAAAAATTTACCACATCTATGTTGCGCCAGCTTTGACAGTTTTTCTACAAAAATCCTTAGTTTAATTGTTGTTGCTGTTTTCTCGTGATCTTCTGCATTGGCTTAAAACCCTTTTTTTCTGCTTCTTTGTATATCGCTGACACTGAAGTTCGAGTTCAACTGGATAAATTAACTTGCAGGTCATGTACAACAACATGAAAAAAAATGCTATTAACTGGCGATGGCAGCCAGTAAAAAGGCAGTAAAGAGTTGCTGTCGATGGCCCGCTATGGCGTTGCATGTTTTGTACATAAGTAGGGTGCGAAAAAGAAAAAGAAAGTTAAGCGAATGCGGTTGACAGAAAGTGAATGTGTATGCTATGCTAATAAACTCATGTAGAGCTAGTGAGGACACAAACAGTAAGCGGGAGAGTTTCTCTGAGTAAAAACAAAGCACTGCTAATTATTTTGGGGTCACAGTCACGACAATTAAGGTTGACTGCAGCGGATAAAGTCAACAGCGAAAGTAAAGTAAAAAGTGATCAAAGAAAATGTTTGGGAAATCAAATGGCCAAGTTTAAAAATATCCAGTCACGTTTTTACGCTCGCTTTGATTTTGTCATATGGTGTTCTTCAATTGAGTGAACAAAAAAAAACACATTGAGTTGCATTGCATGAGATAATACCAGTGCAGCCATAACGAAAAATATATAAAAAGTTCTCCAACTTACTGACGCTGGCTCTCAGCTAAGTAAAGTCAATGCAATAAATGTTTGAATTTGAATTATGAATGAATGAAAAATATTTCTCGTGACCTGCAGCTCAGCGTGCAGAACGCGACTAAATGTCGGTGCATAATTTAGCCTAGCCATGCGCTAAAACTAAATTTGGTGACTGTAAAAGTGCAATAGCAAACTCACTGACCCAGTGCGTTCTGGCAGTGTAACCCCAAATTCCAGGCATTTAGTCACCAAACTACACTTTCATGGCAGACTAAGAATGTTGAACATGAGAAAAAAAGACAAAAACAAATGCGAAATAGCTGTAGAGAAGTGTTCTTCGGCGCGTATAGAAATATTATATAGCCAATATTCAGACGTTCATACATATAACGTAAACCCGTTTTCATGCTCAATAAAGCAAATTTATATTTTTAGTAGTAATGTATATTTTAACCCTAAACGAAGCCTTAACTTAAGCCGGAGCAGAACCGGAAATGGAATTGTAACCGTAGCAACGGTAACCTTTAATGTAACCGTAACCATTACCAAAAGCGTCACAATAACCATATCAGCAACCATAACCATAACCGTAGCCGTTATGGTAACGGTAGCTGCAGCCACAATCTTAATAGTAAGCTAAAACTGTAAAAGCGTAACTTGAACCGCAACAGTAAGTAATAGAGTCAGCGTAAAGATTACAGCAACGAACTAAACAGGAATCGCAACCGTTTAACTGTCAGGATAAGAAAAACGGTAAAATTCAGGATTCTTGTAATCATAACGGTCAATGCTACACAAGGCGTACAGTAACCGTAACTATGGCCGTAATAATAATTGTAGCCTAAGGCAGATGCTATAGTATTCAAAATAAATGTAAGCGAAGCCGTAACCATACCATCGACCGTCGCCCCAAAAGCGCTTGATACGGTACCATAATACCGTGAAAAACTGTTACTTACCATAACCGTCAGTATAAGAACAACCAGAAACTCGGTATTCCTGTAATCATAATGTGACCAAGAAGCGCATCATAACCGTAACTGTAGCCGTAAGAACAATCGTAACCTTAACAATAAATTTAACGGTAGATATTATCGTATAAAAAATAAATGTCAGCGGAGCAGCAACCATAACATCGACCGACGCACCAAAAGCGCTTGACTTGGTGTCACAACTGTTAACGATAACCCTTACCCATTGACGACAATTATTGGATGGGGCGAAGCACTGCTACAACAACAACAACATAAACATTACCCTCTAGCCGTAAGTAACTGTTACTTTAATCCTAAATGTAACCCTTACCATAAACGCAGCCGAAAATGTGGCGATATAGAGACTAGCTTTGTCATTCCCGACTTCATCTTCCACATCATTTCGCCACGGTCTTCGCATATTCATTATCACCGCCATCATTTGCATGCATGCTTACTGTATAGAGGCAGTACAGAATGTAAGCGTAGGTAAGTGTAAGCGCTCGCATAGTCTTTGGAAATGGTATGGTATATGGAGAAATGTAGATTCTAAGCAGAAATGGGAACAATGTACGTGGTAGAGGAAATGACAGGTTGTTGTTGTGCTAACAATTTCTCATCGACTGGTTATCGACGAGGTATAGGTTAGCTTTGGTGTATTATCGACAAGGTATAAACGGATAATCAGTTTCTTACCAAGGTGTTTAAATTCGCTATCGGTAACTAAGGCTTTCGATGAGTTCTCGACATTTTAATGACGAGTCGAAAAGTGATATATTTTATCGAAATTTTATAAAAAAAAATTATAGATTTGCTATCGAAAAGCTATCGATTTGTTATCAAAAATATTTCTATTACTTATCAAAAATGTATCTGTATGTCATCGAAGAGTAATCGATTTATTAGCAAACATTTTTTAATATGTCTTCGAAATATTATCTATGTATGTATTATCAAAAAGTTAACAGTTTTGTATCAAAAAGTTATCGATTTTCCACAAAATAATTACCGATATGTTATCGAAAATTTGTCGATATGGTATCGAAAACGTATCGGTTCTGTATCGATAAAGCTATCGATTATTTTAAAAAAATTAAAAGAGTCTTATCGGAGTCCTACCACGGATACCGATAAAAATTCAACATAATATCAGTTGCACATATGTAATCAGTGGAAGGCAATCCGATAAGAAAGTAATACGAAACCTATGACTCGGTGATAACTTACACGTCAAACTTTATGAAAACTTGATACAGCAAAATATGTTATAATTTGTGCTTGTATAATCAAATTTGACTAGAATCAGCGTATATGTTCACCATTGGAGAAATTACAGCTTTGAAAATGAGCAGAAAATCTGTTCAAAATCAAGAGACCCAACATCGGTTATTTGATACTCGAAGTGTTAATCTTATTTTTTAAGCTATTGCATAGATTTTATTGCGGGCTTGGTGACTAAATCAATAAAAACCGTAACGGATATTTGTCAAAAAAGGTTCGAAAAGATTCGAAAAGGTTCGAAAAATGTCGGGGTTAGCAACAGGCTGATTACATAAAATTGGATCTATTTATGCGAATATTGTTTGTTGTCTTTGGTGTACATTTATCTTCACTACTGCGCTGCAGATGGCACTGGTAACCGCCAGATGCCAGATGACCTGCACGCTAGATTTATTCAATAAAAGTAAAAAATTTGTTTTCTTATCAGTCACCACGCTTAAAAAGTGTAACTTGAATTAATATCAAAGACAAAACTTGAATTAATATCAAAGAAAACAAAATGTTGCATAAATATTATAATTGCATAAGTTGATAATATGCAATAGCTTTATCGTGGCAGTCCCCGAGTGCTACACGTCCTTTTTTTTGTCCTATTCTTCCGCGTGTGTGCTTAACACAACTGAGTATAAAATAATCACAGCTTTGTATACAAACAAGTGCGCTATCTATTTTCCCTAACTTAGTTGGTACGTTGTCAGATTCCTGTAACATGGTCACATTAACCGCAGCGACAACACGGCAACAGCGCTAGTAGCAATAAGCAAACAATTTTCACAAACCATATGAACTTACCAATAGACCTACACAAACATACATACTCATACAACAAATATGACTTATCCAAAACTGCTGCTCATATTACATGTATTTTATTTCATTTTCGTTATAAATTTAATTTTATATTTTGCTACAGTAGCAATGATGTCATGTTGTATGTATGTAGCAATGTTTATGTTGGCGCATGTTGCATACTTGCCGCATACTGCATTGTGCCGCATACAGGAATGTTGCATATGTAAAATTATATGTAGCTAGCTGCTATGTGCAACTTGCATGCCTGCTTTATCCTTCTATGGCTTTGTGATAATACGCGTGTCATAACATCCACATATATATGCATATATACACATTAACCTGGGTCGATTTGTATGGACGAAAGTTAACCGATATCCCGCCATCGAGTTTTCGATAGGATTTGGGCCCAGGAAAATAAGTTCCACCAGAAAATTATTTTTTGGGTATGCGTAGTGGAACTTTTTTTCCGATGGCGCGATATCGGTTAATAAATCGATCCAGTCTAATACACATATATACGTATGCATGTGTGCATGTACGACCTCGTCATTCATGTGCTACTCACGCAGCACTTTACAACAATTTCATGCATTTATTCATTATCTTCCTTTATGCTACTGCAAATGCTTATGTTGCCACCAAGAACAGCAAAAATCGAACACAACAACGTTCGACTACATTCGGCAACATGATCCTTTTCAATGATCCAACTTGCTTAAACGAATATAATCGACATTGATTTAATATCAACCAACTTATAGCATTCGTGAATATAATCAGTTCAGGCGTTTGCTCGTTTGCCTCAACAGCGATTACATTCAACGGAATGGAAAGGCAAATATTATATGAAAACTGAATGCGTCTGAATGTTTGCATGATTCTTCTGCCCTTACGTCACGGGGACAAGCTACATATAAACATACATATAAACATTGCTTACGATTCTGTTTGTTTGCCGAACTAAACAATATTAATTCTCGTGCTTTGATTTTATTCTCCGCTTGCCTTCGTTTGATCAATACAATCGTACGCAAAACCTGTTCGGTCATTCGATCGCAATCATGCTAACGGAGTCTAGTAAAGAAAGATACTGAGTTTATTCAATTATGAGTTTATTCAATTATGAGTTTATTCTCATGATTGAATGTGAATGCATGTTTTAGTGTTTGATTAAATCAAACAAATTGTGATTCTTGCAGTTCTCTGGTTGCCACTCACACAAATGGATATGCACTGAAAATTATGTATACCCAGCAAAAAATTTTTACATTGTATAAGGCTTATTTCATATTCTCAAAAGGCTTATGGTATCAGGCCTTGGTTCTATAAGGAATATTAGTTGCATGACGTATTCTTTACAATCCTGTCAAATTATGTCATCAGGCCTAAGTTTTATCTGAAAAATAATGTTAGGAATAGGGCATATAGCCTATACCAAATAAGGCTTACATAAGATATTTTTAGAAGCCATTAAGTAGAGCATAACAACTTTAATATAGGGCTTATGGACACAAAAAATATGGGTATTACTTGCTTTATTAGGACCTTCTATAAAAGGCTTATAACCGACTAAGGATATGTCTAATTTCACATATAAAATCGTGCTTGCACATAATTTCTAATAAGAAATCATCTAACTTTAAATTACTTGATTCATATTTACAATTACCAAGACTGGTAATCTATTATCAAAATAAATAATAGTTTGAAAAAACTAAAAAACACATTTTATAGCTAACCGAACTAAAAAAAGGAAAATTATTTTCAATTCAAAATAGTTTATATAACAGTAATAGGAGGTCAAACAATCATTTATAGTTAATCACCTCAAAATAAAATTATTATAAAATTTAAGTTATTAACAGAATAATTTAATTCAGATTAAAAAGCGTGGGGTGCATTTGACTACATTTCATATCTTTCCCCTCAGATAGTTGCCAATAGAATGATTGTAACATTCAATATCAAGCACCCCACGCTTTTTACTGTGAATTAAATTATTCTGTTAATAACTTAAATTTTATAATAATTTTATTTTGAGGTGATTAACTATAAATGATTGTTTGACCATCTACTACTGTTATATAAACTCTTTTTAATTGAAAATTATTTTCCTTTTTTTAGTTCGGTTAGCTATAAAAGCGTGTTTTTTAGTTTTTTAAACTATTATTTATTTTTAATTTTTTAGTTCAAGTAATTTTAAAAGTCTTAGTCGAGAGTGATGAAACCTCGAAACGCTAGCGGTCCATGGATGAATCCAACCCCACGGCACCGAAAAGGGCCAAGACGGAGGCTGGACGCGGTCTTTCCCCGAAATTGCCAAGGGTCGGCAGATCATTGGCATTATAGACGAGAGCAGCGAAGATGGCAGGATCCCGAAACAACAGTGGAACTGGATCGAGGCCGCGCTCGCTACGGTGGCCGTTAAGGTTAAGAAAGACAACCCTGGTCCACCGCCATCTTACACCGTTGCAGGGTGGTTCCAGGGCAATATCAAGCTAATTGCCTGTGACGACGCGAAGTCGGTAAACCTCTATAGGGCCGCCGTCACGCTGATATGGGTGGTATATCGGGGCGGGCGCCTCAAGGTAGTGGAGGCGCGTAATATCCCCTCACGACCAAGGGCTAGCCAGGGTTTCAGTGACGCCAACGGACCAAGCTGACATCCTGGAGCTGCTCCAAGAGTACAAACCGCCACAGGTTTGGAAATCAACCCGGATAAAACCGAGCTTGTCCTCTTCACGAGGAGGTACAAAGTACCAAATCTTACACCGCCAAGAATTGGGGGTACGTTCTTAGCATTTAGCGATCAAGTCAAGTATTTGGTAGTCATTCTGGATAGGAAGCTATTATGGAGTGACCATATAGTGGAGCGATCCAAGAAGGCAGCAGCAGAGCTGTTCACCTGCAAGAGGGCAATTGGCACCTCCTGGGGATTCTCCCCTAAGGTGACCTACTGGATTTGCACAGCCATTGTGCGCCCGATTCTTCTTTATGGTGCCTTGGTCTGGTGGCCTGCACTAGGTAAAAGTACCTATCTAAAAATGCTTCAAAAGGTGCAACGGAGTTCGGAGCTCTGCATTACCGGGGCTCTCGGCTCCAATCCAGATTCCGTTACATACATACACGGATACATAGATACATAGATAGATACAGGCCAAGCTAATAAAAGCGTGTTAAAAAGGGCTCCAGTATGCTCTTTCGTAGATGTGCGATGCATCCACTTCTATCATTAATAAAGGAAATGAATGCGTTTTTCGCATTATGTGGAAGATTTGAAATCTATGGCCGTTTGGGGTGGTCATAAGTTCAATTGACCTTAGGTCCGTTAACATTATGTCAGCCCACCATCACATTATTGCATTGTCATCGAGCCTTGATACGTGTGCAAAGTTTCAATAAAACTTATGGCCATTCAAAGTGTTAATGAGGCCAATTGACCCTATGGCCGTTGACCTTATGTTACCACACCATCACATTAACGCATTGTCATCGAGCCTTGATACGTGTACAAAGTTTTAACCAAACTTATGGCCATTCAAACTGGTAATAAGGCCAATAGACCTTATGGCCGTTGACCTTATGTCACCGCACCATCACATTAAAGCATTGTCATCGAGCCTTGATACGTATCCAAAGTTTCAATCAAACTTATGACCATTCTAAGTGGTAATAAGGCAAACTAACCTTATGGCCGTTGACCTTATGTCACCTTACCATCACATTAATACATTGTCATCGAGCCTTGATACTTGTGCAAAGTTTCAATCAAACTTATGGCCATTCAAAGTGGTAATAAGGCCAATTGACCTTATGTCCGTTAACCTAATGTCACCACACCACCACATTAACGCATTGTCATCGGCCCTTGATACGTATGCATAGTTTCAAATTAATCAGACTTCTAGAAACCGGTGAAAATTAAGCTCAACGATTCCGTTACATACAGGCCAAGCTAATAAAAGCGTGTTAAATACAGTGTTAGTGCCTACGTTCCTCGTTACAAGTAACTTAAAAAAAGTTTTGAAAGTTTTTCTAAGAGGGATTGTTCCTCGGAAGTTGTTCGGTCAGCCCAGGAAGCGCATACCAACCATGAAAATATCCCTTCCAATATTCCTTTGCCAGATGTCATTTCCCAGATATTGTTTGGAGTTGGCATACAACACGTAGCTCTTGCCAATGTGTAGAATAGAAAAAATGCAGTGTACCAAAAACTTGAAATAGATTGGTCAAGCAGCAGGTTCTTTTAAGGGACACAAGGTACATTTGCTTATTGAAACGAGTTTTATCGGAGTTATCATTTTTCTAATAAAAAAATTCAGTGTCCTTAAAAATATTGCGAGAATTCATCGACTAAAGTTGGGTTTTCGAAAATACTTCGTTTATTTGGGAACCAGCATTAACACAAACAACAATATCAGCTCTGAAACCCAGCAAAAATTCAATCTTGCCAATAAATGCTACTTTGAACTAGGTAGGCAATTGAAAGGTAAGGTCCTCTCTGAGCAAACGCAAATCATGCTCTACAAGTCACATATCGTACCCACCCAGCTTTATGGTGCAGAAACATCGGCCATGACAACATTTGATAAAGCTGCTCTGGGAGTGTTAGAGAGAAAAGTTATTCAAACGATTTACGGACTTCTACGCGTTTGCGACGGCAAGTACCGACGAATAGTTAATTATGAGTTGTACGAGCTTTGCGCAGACATCAGCATAGTCCAGCAGCAGCTACGCTGGTTAGGCCATGTTATCCGAATGATAAATATTTTTATGGGAAACCGCCTACGGAAGCATAGGAGGAAGGCGGCCCCCCACTACGCTAGAAGGACCAGGTGGAAAGCGATTTAAATTCCCTGAGTGTGACCAATTGGCGCCAGTTGGCGGAGCGATATTTTTATTTACCTTACGGATAAGGCTTATATCTAGCGTAAAAAGGTCTATAATAAGAAATTATTTTAAGCTGTACTGAAGTACTTTATTAACTCTATACTAAGATTTATCTATGAGAAGTGAATCAAGTATTCCGTATTGATGGAAATTTGAAAGATTTTCCGTCATCCCTTGTCAAATTTGGTTTCGAGACAAACCGGTTTCGGCATTGTGCCATCATCAGTGTCGATTTTCTTTCTACATTATCAGGTATTGTCAAAATGGATGTTTGTGTATATTTAGTTATGTGTATGTGCTGTGTGTTAATTCACAACCGAGGGTGGTTTCTACTGATCGATTTGTGTAGCTGACTGAGGCATGTAAAAGTCAGTAATTCTAGTCGTTTCACCTTCTTTGTGAGTTTGTTGCTTTGATGCGTTTATTGTTTTGTATTTATTTTTTGTTGTGTGTTTGTCTGTTGTAACCGTGTGATTACTATGTTTATTGAAAACAAGTTTTAAAGGCTCAAATATTGTGTTCGAAATTGTGTTTATCTGTTCGTTTATTATTCTAACGTCGAATGTTTTCTGTTTGTAGATTTCCACGTTTTCGAGTACGTTCAGACGTCGGCGTATTGCTTGTCTGTAAAGGACCGTAACTGTTTTATTGATGTTTGCTGGGGAGCATTCATTTTCGACCATGTGATTCGCGAAGTTGGACTCTGGTATAATGTTTGGATTCCGTGTTTTTAATTTTGTTGTATTCTCTAATATGTTCTCTTAAACTCGTTGTTATTTGGCGTCCTGTTTGTCCTATGTAACTGTGTTGGCACCCGCAGGTAAGTTTATATACGCCGTGGATCCTCTGAGTTAGTGTTCGTTGTTATTTTTCGCCCTAGATTGTTCGATGTTTTGAACTCTGTGTTAATGTTGTATTTGTCCGTTTTGCTTACAACCGCTAATGCTAGTTTTTGTTGGGTACACTTATGAAAGCTTACCGAAAATTTTGTATTTATTCATATTACAAATTTTGACCTAAGTCCAAAGAGATTTAGCTCAACAATTTTAAGTTTTGCAGTTATACATACCATTAAATTGTTTACCTCATTTCCTCCCTTGTAAAACATTTAACTAAAACCATACTGCACACGAAATAAATAGCTTCTTTTTAGTGGAAGATTTCTTCATTGCATATTCGTAGTTGTTTGGGGTTATGGCAGCGTGGTAACTCCATCGGTAAACCCAATTTACATTGATTTTGTTTTAATCTACGAAAACAGTTATTTATCTATATGGAGCAATTTGTACACTTTTGAGTAGACCACCTTTCATGAATATAAAATGGTATACTAAGTTTGCACGAATCTGAAAATCGCCGGTTCTTAAAGGAGAAGTGATAGATCCACAAATAGATATACCGAAATAATCAGAATGTCGAGTTGAATGGATTTAGCCATGTTCTTTTTTCTGTCTGTTCGTCTGTCTGTTTGAAGGAAAATTTGTAGCTCAATTTTTGAGATATCTTGACGAAATTTGGTGAGCAGGTATATTTTAGTATCCGATTGACCATTTGTCGGAACCGACCGGAGCGGACCGATTTTTCGAAGAAGAGGGCCTTTGTCATTTATACTTATTTTAACAGCTAGAAGATTGAAGCTTTACAGAATGATTACATATAATGCATGAATTGTTGTTTGAAAAAATCGTCACGATCGGTCATATATGTATTATTTATCCAATACAACCGGCTTATATGCAACATAAATTAATGTGCAAGAAAATAATGGCCCCAGTCCGTGTTTCCTTTGTTAAGAGAGTTAGTTTCATTTTGCTGAGAGGAAATGGATGGATCTTCAGAGTATCACATCGTCCACAAAAAAGGAATATCGAAACATACTGCTATCGCTCAGAGATAATTGACGATCTGGAACAATATCATGAAGTTGCGGAGTATCTGGGAAGCTTGTAATACGAAAAGTGGGGTTTGACTGTACTCGGTCGCAATATCAAACATTTATCCATATTAATCCAACTTTGAAGTAGGTTCAATGAGCAGTAAGAGGTGGCAGGTGTAAAAATACATATGCATATAACGACAGAGGTTTTAAAGATTTAAGGCAACAATACATAAACAAATCAGAGCTTATAGATCTAACTGATTGCAAAAAAAAACATTATCTTATCAGAATTTCATTTTAAACAACCCTGGGTAGCCCCGGAAACGTTTCAACTAACATGAAATACTCCCAGCCATATGATCAAACCCGACAGAGATTGCTCTGACTTTCTCTATCTATCCATCTGGCGTTCTTATCCAAAATGCTGAGATAGGGTGTTTTTGAAATAAATTCTAAAATAAGGTGTGGCTAGAAAATGCGCTGAAACAGAAGTCCATTTTATTTTATTGAGTTAAATTCAAGTTGAAAAATTTTAAATAACAAAATGAAACTTGATTTATAAATATTTTTAAATTAAAATTATAAAATAAAAAGTGAAAAATCATTTGATAAAACACAATAGCTACATTGGACTGAGTAGGCAATTCAAAAGTAAAGTTCTTTCTCGACAAGCAAAGATCGTGCTTTAAAATTCTTGTATTGGCGGCTATATCCTGCTATTTAAAGCAAAAGCATGGACCATTATAACATTAGATGAGACGGCTCTGGGAGTTTTCGCGAAAAAAGATCTTCGGGCTTTACGCGTCAAGGACGTCGAGAACAGAAAGATATTTGAACGGTGAGCTGAACCACTGCTATGTAGAAATTAGCATAATCCAGCGAATTGAAACACAGGAGCTACGCTGACTGGCCCAAATTTTCTTCTCCGGCCAAGCAAATATTCTTATTAATACTCATCAACATATTATCATAAAGATTTTGTAATCGATTAGGTATTATCGCGTGTCATTTCGGAACAATTTCAGGAATTTATTCGCGAAATAAGTAGGAGCGTCATTTTTTTAGTTTTGTTTTTGGCACCATTTTAGAATCTCGTCAGGATCAAAGCGCCACTATTTAAAAACTTTTTCGATTACCTTTGATATTATTTAGTTTTTGAAATGTAGTCTTCATATTTTCGGATTTATTTAGGTGTCATTTCTGGACCATTTCAGGACTTTTCGAAACTATTTCAGAGTCATTTCAGAAATCCTTTCTTCATTATTTTTAGGCTATTTTGGGATAGATACAAGATAATGTGAGGACTATTTTTGATCATTTTGGGCCTATTTTAAAACTATTTTTGGATTGTTTCAGGACCTTTTTGATACCGATTTAAGATCATCCCAATATTGATTTCGACATTATTTTAGGTTTATATGTTGGTCGCTTGGCGGCCGCCGTGGTGTGATGGTAGCGTGCTCCGCCTACCACACCGAAGATCTTGGGTTCACGCCCCATGAAAAGCAACATCAAAAACTTTAGAAACAAGTAAATTAGAAGAAAATTTTTTTAACGGGGTCGCCCCTCGGCAGTGTTTGTCAAGCACTCTGAGTGTATATCTGCCATGAAAAGCTCTCAGTGAAAACTCATCTTGCAGATACCCTTCGGATTCGGCATAAAAGAAGTAGGTCCCATCCCGGCAATTTGTAGGAAAACAAAATTGAAGCACGACGCAAATTGGAAGAGAAGCTCGCCTGAGATCTCTTCGGAGGTTATCACTTCTTACATTTATTTTTTATGTGGGTTGCTTTGGAATAAGGTCGCTATCGATTTCAGCACAATAATTTCCGGATCGTATTCGGCGTCATTCAGTTGCAATCTGTTTCAAATTTATTTAGTTGGGCTATGCTAGCTTTAACGGGCCAAACAATAAGGACCTCACGTGGACCGTTCAATAAAGTCATCGCCTAGATAATCCAACGAAATCACCTTCGTTTTAAAACTGTTCGCATCTCTTTTAGGCTCTTTTTCTACATTTCAAACGACGAAACAAAGAAAATGTTTTCGGTAAACTACTAATATGTTGAAAAATATTTTTCTACAACCCGGCACTCACACGGACTAAGTCCTGCGCGACCTTATTTTCAATGCGGATAAAGCAAATGTCGGCTCTATTGTATATCCACGTCGATGGAATTACGCTACGGATCGTCAGGCTCCCAAAGTACTGGGTGCGATGTACGATATTGACCTTCATTTCCATGTTCAAACAGTTTCTGCTCAATTTTCAGATATTCGAGCATCCCCGTTACCAACCGATTGCTGCGGCCAGGCTCGCAGGGATATAATAAATATCTCCAAAACCTACAAAGACATATGGCACCCTAGAACTCAGTCGTTGAACCAGACTTCTCTTATCTCGACCACTGCCGTCCTGGCCAGCCCGTCAGCTTGCTTGTTTCCATTCACCCTTTAGTGTCCCGTTATACAATCCAAAAGATTGACGCTATTATCTCATAAACGATTTTATATCTCCATATACTAAAAGACTGTCGATCATCTAATCTCAACTAAATATATTGCCTTGAGCGCGGCCTATAAAAGTCTTACATCTATCGATAAATTGCCCGACGAACCCTTTCCTCAGGGTCCAATACCCGAAGCTCTAACTAGGGGAAAGCAGACTTGCTTATAGCACTTAATTATCTTTTTAATTGTAATTTGAATCGAGCGCTCTTGCGCCTACGTTTGTTTGGTTCTACTCTATTGAGAATACAAATTTACAGGACTTCCGCTTGAGGATA
Source organism: Eurosta solidaginis (assembly GCA_029619165.1). NCBI lineage: Eukaryota > Metazoa > Arthropoda > Insecta > Diptera > Tephritidae > Eurosta > Eurosta solidaginis. The sequence continues at coordinate 9,853 of JARSSU010044094.1, read as the reverse complement.
TTGCAGCGAAGCACTGCTACAAGAAGAAGAAGAAGAATAGGAAGAAGAACAACAACAAGAGGAAGAATTAGAAGAATAAGAAGAAGAAGACAAAGTAAGAACCTCAAATATAACGCAATATGTAAATGTAAAAATAGGAGTACTTCGCCAAAACTCATATAACAGAAGAAACTTCTTTTCGTACCACGTACAATAGCGCACGAGCTCACACATGGATGCAACTGCGACGATGTCACACATTTTGTCTAAACTAAAAATACGAATTATATAAATTGAAAATTTCATGTTTATACCGGTTCATAGTGCAGTGTTGCCGCAAAAGCTAAACGCAGTGCAAAAATTACAAAAATTTCAACAGAGCTCAGCGCACAACAACAACAGATCATATAACCACAGGCAGTCAGCAGTTGGAAACGAAGTCACAAAAATACAAAGTGGTAAAGTAGGCTTAGACATAAATGAAAATTTACTGCAGTTTCGGCATATTTAATTTCATACGGTATTCGCGACCACAATAGATATGGATTAGTATGTGTGTATATATGTATGCATGTACGTTAGGCGGGGTCGATTGGTGGGGAGGCAAAAAAATCGCCCATTGCTCTGTGAAAATCATATTCTAGGGATCAAAATAAAAAATTTGCCGAAGGAACCATACCTCTAAAACGAATTTTGATGTCCCCCCCTTTGGGTCGTTGGGGCAAATTTTGAAAAATCCCACTTTGAAATGCCTATGTTTTTTCTTTTTAAAGTTTATTTTTCTCTTTAGAAATTTATTTAGTCAGAACATATGAAAAAATGAATTTAACTTAGTAATAGAAAAGAAATTAAAAAAAAATTATTAGAAATTAGCGTTTTTACAACCCCCTTTTAAAACCAAGGCATCACTGTGATGCATTTGCATGTGTTTTTTATTCAACCGTTTTTAAAAATGAAGGTATCACTGTGACACAATTGCAGATCGTAAAATTGCTTGTGTTGTTTTTTTTAAGCCACCACAAGACAGAGGTAGAATTGAAATTGCCCCTACCCAAAAGTTTGACCCAAAGGGGGGACATCAGAATTCGTTTTAGAGGTATGGTTCCTTCGGCAAAGTTTCTTATTTTGATCCCTAGAATATGATTTTCACAGAGCAATGAGCGATTTTTAAATCGACCCGCCCTAATGTATGTGTAATATTGTTGTAGTCGTATTAGTGTTGTAGTTGCGGCAGTACCAAAAAATGCTGAGCTTGCAAAATTTTATAGCGAAATTTTCAAAAACGTTTACTATTCTGCGCACTTACATAATGATACTGGGACAAATTAATGGGACCCCGTTTTCTCATTAAGATTAAATAAATAAACCATGTAAGTATGCGTGAATATATATCGTACATGCTATTATATACGAACTTATGTCGTGTCTTAAGGGAAGGTGAAAATTGAGGGATTCTTTTGCGAAGAGAAAATGTTACAATTGTGAGACTAACTAACCCAAAATATACACTTTGAAAGATTGTTCAACAAGCGGCATTCAAGCGGCTATAGAAAGAGCCCTTCTGGTACTGAGATTCGAATCGAATTTAGGGGAGCTTATTAGCATATTGCTTAGGGGCATAGTTAGTGAAGCAAAGTTAGCTTAAAAACCAAGAAAGTAAAATTTGACAAGTGGTGGCCTATGTTGATCAGTTGGCAACAATTTTTAGAAGTGAAACTTTTTAGAATGTATAAGGACATTCCACACGGGCTATTGTGGGTCCTCGCCATATCTCCTGTGTTGTGGTGGGTTGAATAAAAAGCAATTCCGAAATCTTTCCGAAAGCAATCTCGAAATGGTTCAAAAATTATTACGAAAACGAAACAACCGGAATAGTCTGGAAATGATCTAAGACAATTCCAACATGGTTTTAATAGTCGCAATGTACATTAAAACAACCTCAAATAGTCGCAAAGTATAATAAAAGTGATCCGCAATCACATCGAAATAGACCGGAAATCATTCGAGTTTAATCTCCAAATGAAATTAAATAGTTTTTCGAAATCAATCATAAACATTGCCAAAACAATTTCGTAATGATTTCAATATAAATTGGGGGTGGTATGAGTAGATAATTGCGAATTGGCCCTAAAATGACCAACAATATCGATATTATTCAAAAAGAGTTCCGAAATTATTCCTAGATAGTCTTGCAGCGATCCCGATCTAGTCATGAATCAATTTCGAAAACAGTCCCTACATGTTTCATAGATAGTTTCGAAATTTTACAAAAAGACCAGCATGATCCCGGTAACAATTCTCAAATGATCCGGATATAGTCCCGTGGAGGTTCGCATACATCACGAAAACAACACGGGAACGATGCCAAAGTAGTACTCATATGAACTCGGAAGCGAACAAAAATACAGAGGGAGAGGTGTAACACTCCTTGCTTTTCCAGAATTGCTAATAACTCGATCTAGGTCCCGTAGATACCATATATTATTGTTTTAATCAAATAGCTTAAGAGTTATAGTGATTTTCAAAAACAGTTCTTCTATCTCAAAAATCGTGGCATAATGCAACTCAAAGACAAACCAGTTAATCCCACATGAGTACGATATGGCAGAAAACTGCTACTACTTGGTCAGATTGTATGATGTGTTCCCTAAGTAATCCTTTCGGTGGCGGAGAGGATGGAAGCCGTTCAGCAACTGGCGGTGGTTACAATAAGCGAAGTTTCATTTTCACGGCCTTCAACTTTGCCCCTGGCAAAGGATGGGATGGGACCTACCGACTTAGAACTGCATCTGCAAAGCAGATGAATTCTTACTAGGAAGCTTTTCATGGCAGAAATACACTCGAAATATTTGCCAAATCAATGACGCGGGGTAGTCCCGATTAGAAAAATTTGTTTCTAGTTGAAAAAATTTTTTTCTAGATTTCGATGTCCCTTTGACCGGGAACTGATCAAAATAGTCCACGTGAAATTCAAGCACAGCGGCCCTGTTAAAAAATATTCACCGGGCCAGAAAGTATTCATATCGAACCTTCGGAGGGAGAGGGCGGCCCCATACCGCTGGCATGACTGAGTGAAAACCGGTATGACGGTTTTAAGGCAAAAACTCGCACAGAAAATGGCATAATGCCTAAAATGAATTGTCTCCAAACCAAAAGCAACAAGGCAAAATGATTTAAATTTCCTTGAAGCGCGTGGTGCGATTTTTTAGATGGCAAAAACCATTTAAAAGTGTATCGTCAATTAAAGAAGTGTACGTATTGAGCTTTTATTATGTGGGCGGTGATATCGCTCGAGTCAATAATGCGATCTGGTAGTAACCTGCAGTTTGACCTCACAGTGCAAACAAAGAAAAGGAGTCTGAAGATTCTAAATGAGAGAAGTTACTAAAGCGCTCACGAGTTTTTGAGATGATATGCAATTCTTTTTGTTTGTTTTGGAATACTTGGATTAGCATCCCTTTTTATTTATATCATGTTATTTAGTTTTTCGAATGCATTTCACTTGCTTTTAATGCTATCGGTTATGCCATTGTTTCTGCCATTTTATGTCTTTTCACTTCTCATTTGCCAATTCAGTGGTCCGAAGCTGGATTTCCGCTTGTTGGCTACGAAACTGCTACTTCATTTTGCAGCATGCTCTACCTTTCTACTTCCGCATCTTCCTTTCAATATGTGCATTTTCTTACGCCAGGGTTAACTCGCTGCATTAATATTGCGTACCCTTTGGCGGCGTTTGCTAAAAGAGCCAAATGTGGCATTTTTCATTTCACCCAGCTGCTTTACATACTTTCTTTATATCCTTCATGCATATGAACATCTTTAGGAATAAAATATTTTGTGATGTCTACGGTGCAGTGTTAATACGTATGCACGCAGATACCGTTATAAATATGCATATGTGTGCAACCTAAATAAATACAACTGTTTTCGCTTCAGGTCTCGTCAACAATTTTTGGTAAGCTGAGTGAGTTTCGCATATTCAGTTCAATGATGAGAAGAGATGGGGTTAAGTTAAAGTATGGCGCTTAAAATAAGATTTGGTTGAGGAATTCGCACAACTACTTTCGCAGATATAGTCTTTAGTCAAGTGGTAACTAACTAAAGTTCGAAACGTTAAAAAAAATGCAAGCGTCTCAAGAGCTCATGAAGTTGGATGTGCAAACATAGTAAATCGATAGTTCTGTGATGATATATAGATATTTTTTCGATAAATAATCGATAACTTTTCGATAATGAATTGATAAGTTTCCGATCACTTTTTTATAACAAATCGTTATCTTTTTGATGCCATATAGATAACATTCCAATGGAAAATCAATAGATTGTCGAAAAAATTCGCTAAGTTAGTTAAATAAGCGATGGCTTTTCCATACTGAATTCAAAACATTTTTATAGCTTGCCGACAATAAATATTAAAATAAACCGGTTAGCTTGCCGACAAGAAACCGGTTACTCAGTGAGAACCTTTGTTATCGATAGAAAATATAAAACCTTCTTTATCAAATCGATATTTTGTTTATTCCTTGTCATTAACATATCTATAAGAAACATATAACTTTTCGATTAGAGATAGATAGCAGGCCAATAACCTGACGATAACAAACCCATAACTCATCGAAAACAATCCGTTAAAACTTCGATATAAAAATTACAACACGCCTTGTTTCTATATCATTTCGGAGGCTAACATTCCGTATTCCATAGTACAGCATACCAATCTCACACACTACGCCTATATCCAAAATACTAATCTTAGGCTTACGCTTACCTTGCGCTTACATTCTGGATGCCCCCATATAACCTTCAGTGGGTTAGGGGGCTTACATCATATCCGCGAATGGTACTTACTTACTTACTTAATTGGCGCTTAACCGTCTAAACGGTTATGGCCGTCCAACAAGGCGCGCCAGTCGCTCCTTCGCTCCGCCAACCGGCGCCAATTGGTCACACCAAGGGAGTTTAAATCGTTTTCCACCTGGTCCTTCCAACGGAGTGGGGGCCGCCCTCTACCTCTGCTTCCATAGGCGGGTTCCGATAGAAACTCTTGGCCGGAGTATCACCTTTCATTCGCATAACATGGCCTAGCCAGCGCAGTCGCTGCGTTTTAATTCGCTGGACTATGTTGATGTCTGCGTATAGCTCGTACAGCTCATCATTAAATCTTCTTCGGTACTCGCCATCGCCAACGCGTAGAGGTCCATAAATCTTTCGAAGAACTTTTCTCTCGAACACTCCCAAAGCCGCTTCATCTGCTGTTGTCCATGCTTCTGCCCCATATAGCAGGACGGGTACGATAAGTGACTTGTAGAGTATGATTTTCGTTCGACGAGAGAGGACTTTACTTTTCAATTGCCTACCTAGTCCAAAGTAGCATTTATTGGCAAGATTGATTCTTCGCTGGATTTCAGTGCTGATGTTGTTGCTAGTGTTGATGCTGGTTCCCAAATAAACGAAGTATTTTACTATTTCGAAATTATGGCTGCCAACAGTAGCGTGGTTGCCAAGGCGCATATGCGGTGACTCTTTGCTCGATGACAGCAGGTACTTCGTTTTGTCCTAATTCACCATCAAACCCATCTTTACCGCTTCTTTTTCCAGCTTGGAGTAAGCAGAACTAACAGCGCGGGTGTTTAGGCCGATGATATCAATGTCATCAGCATATGCCAGTAATTGCACGCTTTTATAGTATATTGTTCCAGTGCGGTTAAGTTCTGCAGCTAGTATAATTTTCTCCAGCATCAAATTAAAGAAATCGCACGATAGGGGGTCACCCTGTCTGAAACCTCGTTAGTTTCGAACGGCTCGGAGAAGTCCTTCCCAATTCTGACTGAGCTGATGGTGTTGCTCAACGTCATTTTGCACAGCCGTATAAGTTTTGCGGGGAAACCAAATTCAGACATAGCGGCATATAGGCAGCTCCTTTTCGTGCTATCGAAGGTGGCTTTAAAGTCGACGAAGAGGTGATGTGTGTCGATTCTCTTTTCACGGGTTTTTTCCAAGATTTGGCGCATTGTGAAAATCTGGTCGATGGTAGATTTACCAGGTCTGAAGCCGCACTGATAAGGTCCAATCAGCCGGTTCACGGTGGACTTCAATCTTTCGCACAATACACTTGAAAGGACCTTATATGCGATATTAAGAAGGCTGATTCCACGATAGTTGGTGCATTTTGCAGTATCCCCCTTCTTGTGGACTGGGCAAAGAACACTTAGATTCCAACCGTCGGGCATGCTTTCGTCCGCCCATATTTTGCTAAGAAGCTGCTGCATGCGCCTTACCAACTCCTCGCCGCCGAACTTGAATAGCTCCGCAGGCAATCCATCAGCGCCCACGGCCTTGTTGTTTTTCAATCTGGTTATTGCTATTCTAACTTCGTCATAATCGGGCGGGGGGACATATATTCCATCATCATCGATTGCGGGATCGGGTTCTTCATCTCTGCGCGATGAATTGCTGCCTCCATTTAGGAGAGCAGAGAAGTGTTCCCTCCATAATCTAAGCACTCCGCGAATGGTACGCCTGTCGTAAAATGTGACTTAAATACGCAATTGATTCGAGCGGTCGTGTGGTCCAAGCCTAACCCAATTTTCAACCTCACCTACCCGTAGGTGATAGGAGGTATGGTCTAAAACATTCAATGTGGTCATATTAAAACGTTTACGAGATGGTCGGGCTTATGGCTTAACGTACCAGTTCTATCGGGTCTTTACCCTGCAAAAGACTATTCACATCGATAACACTCCCCAAGCCTTCGGTTATTATATTTATCGCTACAACAGCAACCACAACTCGCCCCCGTATAGGCAGCAACAATGTCTACACATAAATAATAGAGGGCACAAAGAATAGGATTCACTGTATCCATTCCCTTGCGTTTAATATTTGAAAAGCCTCCTTTACCCATCTTCCTTTAGGGATTCCTTCCTTCCTTCCTTTTTTGCGTAAATTTTTATTTTAATTCGACAGTGGAGCTGGACAGTTTAACAGTAGCTGCCCGCCCGCTTTCCTCTACCCTAAAAAACTACAGTTGACACATAGGGTATGCTTCAATTCCAACAAAATAGCATGGACCTGAATTAGCCAGTGCCAGTATTACTTAAGATGGTGTCTTAGTAATGGTAGTCAGATACTCTCCAATACTCTACATGAATAGTGTCAATCTGTTGTCGCTAAGCCATGCTTATAGGTGCGACTCTTGACCACTCCAAAAGGTGCAAGATCTGAATTCGTTCCTCGAAAGCAGGCGCTTATTCACGTCATGCCGACTCAGTTTCATCTCCTTTTCCTGTTTGAAAGATAGCCGGAATGCTACTCGAAGATATTTTTGTCGAATCGCCAGATGTATGACCCATTCAATCGTATTTGGCATTAATTCATGCACTAGCGCCCTCTTTTATCATCCTATCACAATGAGCCACGTTCATTAATAATTTTACTCTTTGTAAGGTGAACCATCCATCGTCAGCCTCAATAACTATTCTCGTAGCCTTAACATCAGATATGCGAGAATGCTTTGAAATCGCTGCTGCCAGGTAGCAGCCACTTTTCTCGTAGCATAGTGAGTCCACCTTTATTATCACTCATTGTTGCCTTTTCTTTTCTATTTCGTCAATCCAATCATCTTCCGAAAGCAAAAGGTATGGTCCGGATACTAATGCGGCACTCCAGAATTCTGGCAGAGTTCAACATCATTCCTAGCAGGACCAAAGTACTGTAATACCAGCTTCCACTTCTGTTGCCACATTCACCGCTCATATTCCCTAAAGGAAGGAGTGCGGTAGGCTATTATATGAGTTGGGATGTACCCAGTATGGACGGCAGCGCTGGCGTGGAGTACTCTGTCATGAGCTCTTTGTTAGCTTGAGATTTTGGCTTTCCGATCGAGGCACAGGTCGCTACTATAAAAAACGCGATAGATGTATGCTATCCACCACTGTATTATTAGGGAATTAACGATCTACTCAGATATTGAGGATTCAGAACACCAAGCCTTGCTACCGTGAGGTGGAGGTCTGTGAGTGATTGATAGACCTCACATGCGGTGGCGTCTAACTACTTTCTTGACCCAGGTAGACAACGTGCCTGCCAGTGAAAACTTCCGCTGGCCACTTGCTCTCTGCTTCTGATTGCTGGAGTATGAGTTTACGCAAACGTTGGCTGATACCACCTCTTATTTCGAGATCTTATGCCTCGTTGTTGACTTCAGCCTTCGGTGGACACTGTTAGGATATAACAAAAAGGCTCATCCCTTTATGGTATTGCACATAACAGGGCACTACCCAATAGGGCGTCCACACGTGGTGCCTTAAGATACTGACCGCCCAGCTTGTATTTGCTACATGGTAGTGGCGATGAAGTGAAATCATCCATTCACTCTATTTTAGCTTTCAGCCTTGGTGGGAACGAGGCGTAAATATCTCGGAGACGTTCGTTCACCGTAAAAATAGGTGTTAATGCATGGATCAATATAAGTGTACAAATGAGCGATTCTTAACTGAAGGGCTACCACCTTACCTACCTTACCTAACCCAACCCTCTAAAGAAATTACATTACGTCTCAGCTTCGAGTGATGAACACACAACCAGTCGAATTTCTGTCGGTTTCTCCAAAATATTTCTAAGAATACAGTTAGTTTAGCGCTGTGATTGTGCCCTATTGTATGCCATATGTGCTTATGATTTTCTTTCATAAAAATTTAATTTTTTATGTTTTCTGCAAGCAAGCGAGAGGTTGGAGCGAGAGCAAAGCAGCAAATGTGACAAATTGAATTGCAAATTAAAGAGGTGAAACATGCTTTTAGCATAATTCGCGAATTCCTTAACTTAAGCGAAAGCATGCAACTACGTAAGGCAAAAACAGCAAAAGAAGGCGTTAATGACAAAGCAGGTGTAGTTGAACAACAACTAAATGTTAGCAAGCAAAAAGGAACAATTACTATTCATGCTTTTCACATATTCGTCTCTCACTCAACTTCGTTCACAACTTACTTCTCAACCAACCGTCTCTATGCACACGCCGACTTTCCCCCGAGTAGCAAACAACTACCTCCAAAAAAAGCGCTCGGGCAACAGCTTAAAATATGCGCATCAGCGCCATTGTTAGGGCGAGTAATTTGCTATCGTGTAATAGGGAATTACACGCAAACTTGCAGCTAGCCAGCTTGAGAGAGCTTAACAACCACTCGCACCCATACACACACACACACACAGTACTAACAAGTTCCTAAACGCACACAAACATTCAAATATATTACATTTACATTTATGCATATTGAATATCTCTGCCGTGAAATAAAAGTCTTAGCATTTTCTAGTTTTCTGAACTCAGTAAACATCGTGTTCGAGATAGTCTAGTTCGTTGCAGAAACTGCAAAGCCAATCTTTAGAGAATACTTCCATGAATCTAGAGACATCGCAAGGTGGCGACAACCTCACGAAAAAAAAAAACTAAAAAAAGAAAAGAGAAAACAAGTTAAAACAGATGAAAGTAAAAAGAAAAAAAGGAGGCTTAGGAAAAAGCTTCTCTTTCACTTGTGCGTCGTGTCCTTTTAATGTTCTTTCTACAGCGTTTTAAGCCTGACTTCCGAACGCATCTGCCGGAATGGACTTTCAATGAGAAGCTTTTCATGGCAGAAATTCACTCGGAGTAGTTTGCAAAATCACTGCCGAGGGGCGATCCCGGCTTAGAAAAAACCGTTTTCTATTGAAACAACCTCATATATTTGTTGCTAAGCTGCAGTTGCATTCCTTCCTTACCCCTCTATGGACACAAACACAACTAATGCGTCTTGTCATCGTACCTGTGTGATCCGATCAGAAATAAGTGCTAGTATGAGGTAGCCTTGGAGTGGTCAGAGATATAACATAGTGCAAC